>JASDQU010372006.1:103745-130106 GCA_032191745.1 Picea mariana | reverse complement strand
CTTGTTTTCTTTATCAATCCACTTATGACCTCTTTAAATAGAAAACTGTAACCAAAGACTCATAACTTCCAATTTCTTCTTTTCAGGTCTTCCTCTCTATTGTCGCGCACTTCTTCTTTCGACATTCCTAATTCTTGTACTTATTTCTTTTATGGTCCACGGGAGCCCCAATCCCAGTCTATATGACAAACGCATTTAAATTTCCAAAAAGATGTAACACACATTATTAATTTTTGATAAATTCCAAAGAAAACTGATTCGGGAATGCCTTTATTGTATACTAAATTTTGGGTGTCCAAGAACCTATAGTTTGATAAATTTAGATTTTTTCTTCTGTCCAAAAGCCTTTGCTTTCAAGCAAACTAATTTGGGAATGCTAATCTTTTTGTCTTTTTCTCCACGAATCTATGTAACAAACGTTATTATAGGTAACAAACATTATTTATTTTTGATAAATTTCTATAGTTCGCAAGTCCGCTTGTCAATTTGTATATCGCGGAACTCTTGGTGCTATTTGTAAGCCACAGAAAAACAGAGGCCCAATTTTGAACCCGCCACCCCGAGAACCCGCGATCCAAAAACTGGCTAAGTATGGAGGTCTGGTACATTTTTGTGTGTCCTATTGTATGCTTAGTTTTTTTCTTGCATGACGTTGTTACTATTCTATTGTATGCTAACTTTTTGGGTTTACCAGACGTTATTACTATTCTAATATATGCTTTTAAATGTTGATGTAATTTCCAGAGATATGTAACATACATTATTTATTTTTGATAAATTTCTATTGATCAAAATCTGGACCAAGGGTCAAAATTTTAGCTCAAAAATCAAAGTTCTCGGAATTGCTTCAAAACGAATGGGTGCGTAGCCCTCGTCGTCATGAACCCAACACAACTCGTTTGGGTTCAAACGGACGTCAGATGAGAGAGATATCGCGATCTGTTCGAATCGCCAAACAGGGAAAAAAATTGTGTTGACTGGATAGTCCGTACAGACTGACGTGGCAGAGGTCGTACGATGACGTGGTAGAGGCCGTACGTTCGTACGCTGAAGTGGCATATGATGATGTGGCAGTTTTGGATTTGTAGCTGAGGGCGAATGACATTCTGACACGTGGCATCATTTTGGCAAGTGTTTTGGTGCCATGTGGCCCAGTCATGGGTTGCCACGTGGCACCCCGTTATTTGCAATGGTTGTTAGTTCAAAAATTTATGGAGTTCGTGGGATTTGAACCCCGGACCTCCACCACGATGCAAAGTCTTTACAAAATCTGCCCTGCCAACGCACCACACTATGTGACTTATTAAATATATGGTTTAAAATATATTAAAGTTTGATTAAGTGTTGAGTTTGGCGCGGACAGGGCTGGGGCCCGGTCGCATACATTTATATATATGACCACCGTTTAAACAAATGCGCGAGAGTTTGGAATTGGTTTACGTTTTGGTTTTTAAAATGGTCATACAAACCATACGTCGCCACTTGTCATGTATCCATTCGCCCTTGGAAACGGAGCCCTCTTTTGCGCTAGAGCGAGGTCATATAGTGACCACATGCCCACGGTCTTGGCGGTTAGGGGCTGGGCGCGCCCTAACCATCCTACAGTTTGCACGGTTATGCGGTTGTGCACGTGTGCTAGGTTTTAGGACGAATTTGGAGCGTGTTCTTGGTTAGAGTACACAGAGGTGTGTTTTGGCGAACCAGAGACAACAAGTTTGAAGGAAGAGAATGACAGAAGGCCTATCTTCTTCATTTTTTGGCCGAATGAGGTGTCGTAAAAGCCCAGCTAGGGGTTTTTGGACGTTCTGAATCCATTGACACTATTTTCAAAGTCATTTGAAGACTTCTTTTGCAGGTTTTTAACCATTGAAGTTTCAGAGAGCTCTAGGGAGCTTGAAGCCCTCATTGTTTGAGGTCTTGCTCAGATGAGCCTATGTTTGTTTTCTGTGATTGAATAATCATTTTTGACTAATTATTATGCTCTGAACACTTTGGGATAGGTTTCAGATCCATTTGAAGACTTTTACAGGTGTTTTTTCCAAAGAGAAACTCAGGGAAGCTTAAGGCCACATGTAGAAGAGGTCATGCCCGGATGAGCCATGATCCGTTTTCAGAGTTTTATTAGTCATTTTTGGGGTTTTTATGTAGTCTGATCCCAATGGTATAGTCTGTATTTCCATTGGAGTTGAGCAACAACTTGTAAAAGAATCTTTGACAAATTAATCCTAGAGAGCCAAGTCCATTGAAGGAGGCTCAAGGAGACGTAGCCCAGAGAGGGGTGAACTCCTTTATCATGTTGTTCTTGTTGTGAGTGTTTGCTGGTTATTATTTGCTGCAAGTTATTTTTGTTGTTGTATTTATGAAAACAACATATTTAATCTTGCAAAGACCTCACACATAACCATTTAAAAGAAGCATGAACTTAACACATAATTTATCTTGCATATTTTAACACATGGAGCAAGGTCCTGTAAAGTTTTATTTTAATGAAGTAGAGGGTGCTTGCATAGCATAACAAGTCAGCCCCTTATTTTTAGATCATCTATAGTCCGCAAGTCCGCTTGTCAATTTGTATATCGCGGAACTCTCGGTGTTATTTGTAGGCCACAGAACAACAGAGGCCCAATTTTGAGTCCACTAGCCTGAGAACCCGCGATCCAAACACTGGCTAAGTATGGAGGTTTGCTACATTTTTTGTGTCCTATTGTATGCTAAATTTTTTGTCTTGCACGACGTTGTTACTATTCTATTGTATGCTAGCTTTTTGGGTGTCCAAGATCCTATACTTTGATAAATTTTGATTTTTATTCTCTCCAAAACCCGTTGTTTTAAAGCAAACTAATTCGGGAATGTTATTTTTTTGTGTTTTTCTCCACGAATCTATGTAATAGACGTTATTACTATTCTATTGTATGCTTTTAAATGTTGATGTAATTTCCAGAGATATGTAACAAACATTATTTTTTTTTTGATAAGTTTCTATAGTCCGCAAGTCCTCTTGTCAATTTGTATATCGCAGAACTCTCAGTGCTATTTGTAGGGCACAGAACAACAGAGGTCAATTTTGAGCCCGCCAGCTCGAGAACTTGCGATCCAAAAACTCGCAAAGTATGGAATGAGGGCTCCGTGCATGCTTTATAAAATCTCATCCCCATACTTTATAAAAGTACATATTTCGTATGTATAAAACTAAATATCTACTTTCTATAATTTGATAAATTTCAATTTATTTTGTGTCCAGGATCCCTTGTTTTAAAATAACTAATTCGAGAATGCTAATTTCTTTGTGTGTTTTTCCACGAACCTATGTAACAGACGTTACTACTATTTTTTAGTGTTTCTCTCCACGAACGTATGTAAAACGTATGGAAATAAAACTAATTCGGGAATGCCAAATTTTTTGTGTCAAAGAACCTTTTACATTTTGAAAATTTTTGATATATTTCATGAATAACTAATTCGGGAATACTATGTTCTGAATGCAAACCACATGTATTTCAACTTGCTAGCCACGTGTCTGTACTTGGTCGCATTTACTCCCATCCCAACCTGGCAGGGACTACGCTGCCATGCAACACTTGTTTTCTATAGGGTAAGTTCTTCTTGGTAGAAAAAACATAAAATGTGTTCTCAAAAGTAAGGATACGTCTATAGAATGATGGATATGGCACAAAGTCTAGACTAAAGACAAGATTTTTAAGGAGAGAGAAAAACCAAAGTTACCTCCCAATTACAAACACTCCGACCAACGGCACCATAATAACCACACCGACAATGCTCAATCTGTGTTTTTCCTTGCGGAAAATAACAATCCTCGTTATTGAATTGAATTAACAAATGCTCTTAAAAATTTACCAAATAAATTTAATGACAATAACACCTTGATATGTTGCTACACGGACGAGTTGAGGGCACATGAGCTTGATGGACAAACGAAGCAACAACGAACAACAGATTTGGAAGATGGTCCCCAAAGTCCATCCAACAATAGTTGTTTGGTGGGTGATTAATTGGCGCATTATGGTGTGAAATATTCGACACTGTCATGGATCATGCATCGTCAACCTCAAGAATCCTCCAATTGTCCATCTATCATATCATCCACATCTATCCACTGATAGAGTCATGCCATCTATGCCATGTTGATACCAAGACCATGTGCTCCATAGCTATATCCATCTCCATCCATGCAACGACAGTCTTAATGACTATGTAATAGGCTGAATATTAATTGCCCATTAAAAAATGACTCATGAATGAAGCTCTATAATATTGTACTTTTCTCAATGGTAATCAACTTTCGGGACACAATGGAATAATTTTTTTTACAATTTGATGTAGAACCATTAAAAATTAGTCATATCTATATATTCAAAATAAAAATTTATATTTAAAATTTTCAAAATTTTATTTTAATATTTAAATTTTAACAAAAAATTTTATAATTTAAAAAAATGGTAAACTAATCAAAACCAAACTAATTTGACTTAATAGCTTTGAACCAATTACAACCTGTTTAACGAAAGATTCAGTTTTCAATGTTATTAAATGATCAAAATTAAGTTTGAAAAATATTCACCTTCACATTTAAATTTGACAAAACTGTAATAAACTTTATAATTTTTTAAAAAATTGCAAACTAAACTAATTTGAGTGGAACCCATTACAATATAACCTACCAATAAACAGGTAAAATGAATGAAAGTTTCAATTTTCAAAACTCTTAAATGATATAAAGTACCAATAGACAGGTATAATAAATATAAGCTTCAATTTTCAACGCTCTTAATGCTCAGGCGGTGATCAACCTTAAAGGACATTCAACCAAAATAACGCCAGCTAGTCAGCTGTCCTTTTATTATTTATTTATTAATGCTCATTAAATTTAATTTGAAATTCAATGAAAAGAAATTGAACTCATAGTTCAGCAGCTTTTTTAAGAAACCTAATCATTTAAATGAATGTGAGTTCACATTATTAAGTAAATTTAAAGAACATTATCTCATCTTCTCTCCATATCATATCATTAATGCTAATCCTTAATTCAAAAAATCTATGCTCAAACGCAGGCGCTTATTTTCGTATATATCATTAATGCCAATTTCGAGATCAAAAAATCCAGCGTCTAAAGCAGCGCATCTTTCCACATATATCATTAATGCTAATCTCGATTTCAAAAAATCCAGCGTCCAACGTAGCGCTTCTTTCCATATATATCATTAATGCCAATCTCGATTTCAAAAAATCTAGCGTTGAAGTCGTAAATCAAGGCTCAAACGTACATCTCAGAGTTTTAATGCCGGGTGCAGTAATTGAGGTTGATGTAAGTTTACAGCTCAGTGTCAGGGTTTTAATGCAGGGTGTAGTAATTGGGGTCGATGTAAGTTGAAGAAAGCATCAAATAAACTAATCGTTTTGGCTCCTTAAATACTTTCAAAATCTGCTATAAATTCTCATTCTCATTCTCTGCACTGTCAGAGCAAGGAGCCTTCGCTTTCCTATTGATTAGTGCTGAACACCCACCTCCCCGCTGCTCTTTGTTTGAGCATTTTGAAATCCGACTAGCCTCTTATTCTCAGCAGTACAGAGCGACTCCATATCCATTACCAGCATAACATTGGAAAATACCATTTCATTCTTGAATAGAATTGAATTTAAGATACTCCCCCTCGCACTGATAAAGAAAAGATAAATCTCAAGCAAATCGTAGAAATTGCGAGCACTTAAAAGAGAAGAAGAACACAACATGGCATAAATTGTGGGAATGTAGAAATTGCAAGCACTTCAAAGAGAAGAATAATACAATATGGCTGAAACTGCGAGAAAGAAACACTTGAAGAGAGAAGCAATTGACAGTTTGTGTTCTTCTTGTTTTTGGAAGTGGTAGCAGGTTTTATAGCGATTTTGTAGAAGTTGCTAGTACTTGCAAAGAAAAGATAAAAGCTCAGAAGCAAATCGTTGTAAAAATTGCTATCACTTCAAAGAAGAAGAACACAACATGGTTGATGATTGACCACGCCGTCTTCTCTAAGGAAGGTTGTTAAGTTCTGGACTTCTAAAGATGTTCGCTTTTTACAGTGATTCTGTTTTACTATAAAGGAGGTAAGGGCTTTCCTTCTATCACGACTCTTGTGTTTGATTATGTTAAATACTTGGTTGGGCGCACAATTCAGCCCTTCTTACATGTATATCAAATTTAGGTGTTGCTTTGTATGAACACTAAAATCAACCGTGGTGATGGTGATGATGAGTATGCTGTCTTGCAGAATTGTTAGAAAATATGTTTATGGATCCTCGACAATTTGTTTATGGATCGTATGAGGGAGAGAAGCATGTTGAGGCAGAGTAGAAAGATACACATCAAATCAGAAATGAAAAAGACTAAGGTGAAGACCACAGTGAACAAGAAAAGAAAAAGACAGAGAAGAGAGGATGTAGAAGATGAGCCTAAAAGTAAGGAGGGTTCCATATATTCAGCCTCATCTTCCCAGTCCTCTTTTTGTTTTCCTTGGTTTTATTTACTTTTGATATTTTGTGCATCTTTTTCCTGCTTTTAACATGCTGCTTCTTTTTCTTATTAGGATCCATAGGTGCATTGCCTGTACGTCACCATGCTCACCATCACTACTCTTATCCTCACCCTTGTTTTGAAGAATCATACAAAGCAGCCTTGTGCGGGCCATGTCTCATACAAGAGAGTGCGAAAAGGAGATGTTATGGAGACAAGTATAGAACTATGAGATGCTTGTTCTCATTTGACAAAACAACTTCTACAGTTGAGTAAAGCGAACACTGAAGCGCTGAAGCAAGTGTGGTGCAATCAACAACGTTTGGACATGGAAGTTTTCTCAGCTAAGCTAAATGTGTGGCAAGAAGAGTGTCACATGCATTTTAAAGAACTTGGAGCAACCATGGCTAGTAGAAATTCTTAAGAATGCCCATTGCCATGGTTTATCACTAGCATTGGTTGCATGAAGGTTGCCAAGTGCTTGTAGATATTTTAGGTTTTAGGAGATGTTTGGTCTCGTGGCTGGGACACTTGGTCTACAGGAAAGTACTTTATTGTGAGGCTGTGAAAAACTGTGGAAGGTAATATCCACTGAGCAGCATGGCTTTTAAGGCGCGGTAAACGATGTCCACTGAGCGGTACTGACGTTGTGCCCTGCTATGCCCATGTGATCATACATCAGGTCATGCTTCACAACTAGGTTCACAAGATTTAGATCTTAGAATTTTGGCCATGAACTTAATCATAAATTCTTATTTCCTTGGACAGATTTCAACTGCAATATCTTCGCTACCATATTTCTTTCGTTGGTAATAATTACCTGCCTTAGCGATTTACAGCAAAGACCGAAGGTTTTGAAAAGCATCTACCATGCACAATATGTGTATACTACATCAAACACTTGTAAAATGGACTGTTAACATGCTATTTAAATTTAAGATTTTTGTAAGCAAAGTCAAAATTTAAGAGTTTGTATGCAAAAACCTGTTACCTTGTATACTGAACCGAATCTTCCCTAGTCATCCCTCGCCAAGCTTTCTTATCGTCACAGAAAATTTCCGGTTGCAGTGATCAATGTTTCAATGTTAAACATTATTTGCTGCTCTCAGAAAGTACAGCTTGGCTCCCACAACAAATATTTGTGATAATTATGGCATGTGATGTCTTAATAATATATGTGACAATTACAATTCTGGTTATTAGAGTTTTGATTGATTTTTTTATATTTTTCTATAGATATTTTTCAGGGATATCGTTCCATTAATGACATAAGTACACGTATGAAAGGAAAATAGAAGTGGTAGATCATGAAGAGTTGAGGTTTAATGAAGTTATTTATAAATTTTATTGTAACGCTCTTGAAATTGAAGATGAAATCCAGCGAAATTGTAATTTTACTGTGAAGAGGATTTCAACGATCTTAAAAAGTCACTCTTATTATTGAAGATGAAATCCAGCGAAATTGTACTTTTTTGTAATTTTACTGTAAAGAGGATTTCAACGATCTTAAAAAGTCACTCTTATTATTAAATGAAGATTATGCAATTTGTAGCTCTCATAAATACAATTTTATTTAGAAATAAATTTGATAAGGTTGTTAAATAGTGACAAATTGCAGTATTATGTTATTTTTTCTATTTATTGAAGTCAGCAGTGACAAATCTAATTAGTAATTTTGGCAAATAATTTTTTTCAAGAAACATCACAAGAAGTGTATTTTCATGTCACTTGTATACATTCAAAACTAAAATTAATTACTCTGAAAGGCGTATACCTATTGATAATGAGAAGATTTAATAGGGGTTTAGTGCTTAATAAGATTTCAATGGACAGGATTAAATATGGCTTCTATGGACAAGTTTAAATATGGCTGGAATATTCTTAGTAGTCACACAAAATAAATGGCTGTGATTTCAAGCATTAACTTTCTAGCTATTATAATGACACTTTTTTACATTTACCTAATCATATTTAAAAATTATTTTGATCGCTCACTGATTGTCACGTAAGTGATTAACATTTAACATAAATTAAAATATTAATACCAGATAAATGAAATGCAACCATATATTTATTAATCAATAATAAAATTTAATGTATTCTTTTAAGGATTCATTTCATCTTATCAACCTTCACCAGCAGCTATTTAACTGCTGTGATAGTATAAATACACGATTATAACAGTGACCTGTTTCACCTATAACATAAAACGATTACAACAGTCACCTGCTTGACTATTAACCTCACAAAGGCTATCATATAAATTCGTTGCGATAATAAATTGATAATAAACTGTAGAACACACTAGTCAGAAATCTTGAAATTCTATGACCAGAAATACAATGCCAGTGATTAGTGTTAAAGACACCTATATACCAAAAATCAAATCACCTGTAAACCCCAATATCTTCTTCACAAACATTGCCAAATCGAGAATTCAAAGAATGCAGTATTCCAGTTGCCTGTGAAATTTTGTGGCGGTGGATTTCCAAAAAGTAATGTAGTAAAAATCTACGGCCATCATCAAGCCCAACATCAGAATGAACTGCCGATCAAATCTCCCAGTAACAAACTGCCAAGTGCTCCCCTAAAATCCATCCCGAGTCTATTATTCTTCCCAAGCAGTTGCACTGCAGTATCAATGAAGAGGGTACGGCAATAAAAATAGCAATGGCTGGTTCGGAACCTACTACCTTTTAATTCATCCAGGGTTTTACAGAATCTTCCTTCAACAAAAGAACGGAACAAAACAGGAAATCAACATGCCAAACAGTGAGTCTAGAGCTTTTGAAAAAAAATTGAAATGGATGTGGGAGGGCAGGTAGCAGCATACATTAAAGGGTTCAACAGAAGGTTTCCCGTTTTATCCAGTGTTGCGGTTTCGAAGGGCTGGGCATCGGGTTGTTGGTGTATGTCATGACTCGTGGGCATGGGTTTGCTATTGCATACGTTGCATGCTCTGATTGATGGGCATATGGACATAGCAGCAGGGGGCACCATAGTCTGGCAGGGCCTTGAACGCCCTGCTGCTTTAGTGTAGATATTCCTTGATGGGGATTTTGAAAAAAATTGAAATGGATGCAGGAGGGTAGGTTGCAGCATATACATTAAAGGGTGTATGTACCCAACATGCGTTAACCTGCTGTGTTTGTGTCGTATGTCCTGGGCATTGGTTTGTTTCTGTATGTCATGACTCATGGGCGTGGATTTGCTATTGCATGCCCTGATTGATGGACATAGCAGAGACCATACTTTGGCAGGACCTTGAACGCTGTCTCATTCTTGCATCGTGCTTACAGTTTGACCGGTTCAACGGTGGGTTAGGACCGTTATTTGTACCTGCCCTATTAGAGTCCATTGCTTTGGCTAGCCTATCTCCCAGAAGCAAGCTCGCTGATGTTTTGTGGGAGCTCAGATTTTTTTGGCGTCTCCAGGTATTTCGATGGATTGCCGATTGCCTCCCTCTCTATTCAGTTACTCCCTTGTTGCTGGTAGATATTCCTTCAGTTTCAGTTTGATCGGGACAATCTTTGTTACGGAGTTTATTTATAATATGAATTGCCGATCGCCTCCCTCTATTCAGTTACTCCCTTGTTGCTCTATTCAGTTACTCCCTTGTTGTTGGTAGATATTCCCTTCAGTTTGGTCGGCACATTGGGAGTTTATTTATAATATTTATAATAATATATAAAATAATTTATCGTCATTGTGGAACCAAATTAGTGTATAAGACTTTTTGTTTGCGGAACAAGGGACTTTTTCTTTTTGATAATTTGATTGGTAAAGTTTACACATGTATACATACTCTACTACTAATTGAATTTGGATTTGTAATATAAAATATAGTTATTTGATTCACCTAAAATATTAAATACATATAATTTGAACACATATACAATAGAAAATCATAAAATCAAGATTAAAAAAATCAATATAAATAATAAAATCATAAAATCAAGATTAAAAAAATCAATATAAATAATAAAATCATAAAATCAAGATTAAAAAAATCAATATAATCAATAATAATGAAATCAAAATTTAAAAAAATTAATAGAAAACCATAATCTATCCTATTTATCCAAATCTTAGTATTTTTTTCCAATTTTTTTCATAAAAATGTTTTTAGTTACACTATAAGAAATGTCGATAAATGTTCTTAATTACATGGTTAAAACTATTAAAATGATGAATGGAATGTTTTGCAAATTCCAACTCCTTTTGCTATTCAAATTTGAGATGCTATGAGCCTTAATCTGCTTATTATAACTTATAATTTATAATTGCAAAACAAAAGATGTTTTAATAACCATTCAGATAGTTTTATTCCTTTAACATTTAAGTATCCATTATATAAATTTCCAACCGCAAAAATGTTGAATGTATCACAAATAATATGAGACAAGCATGCTCTTCACTATCCAAATTTACATTTAGATGGGCAACTATTCATACTTAATTCCCTTAAGTAGGGAGTAGTTTATCAATTTTTTAGAAGCTTCATTTTGGAAGCTTTATGGAGAGTGCATTCAATTTTAACTTTATAAACAATTGATTTATTACACTGTAAGGTGTTTTCCCATGCAACTGATTTTTTTATGTGATTTGTCGGTTGTTTTAATTGATCAGATTCGTTAGATGATCACTTGTTTGTTTTGAATCGTTTGTCGTCTAGATTTGTTAGACGATCATTTGCTTGTTTTGAATAGTTCATTGTAGATAACTATTCTTTCCTAGAGTTGGATGTCTTTGAATAGGACGTTTGTTGTGCCCTATCTGTTGATTTTGTTAGATGACCATCGAAGGCCTGTACATTGTTCAATTTGCTTATTGTATGTACCCTGTTGTTTCCCGTTTTTTCCATTGTTGTGATATCAAAGGGCAGAAATTATGAAAGTTGTATAAGCCCTTTGACTCTTGCAAGTGTGGCTTAAATTTGCTCGATGAGGCCCTTGAGTTAGTTTGACACTTTGCAATTGGTTTCACAAAATACTTTGCAGATGTGCAACTTTAGGAGGCAATTACTTGAATTTCTTCAATGTCTCCTCCTAAAACATTCATACTCCCTCGATGAAAGTTAAAAATATCGTGTGCAAGAAGCTACCATTGTCTTTATTAACAAAAAGTGTGGGTGGAGTAGACAGGTCGTAGTGAAGGTGCCTAGCCAAACTCTAGTGCTCTTGCATGTAGAGTCCCTTATGTCTGTCGTAAATGTTTGCCATTGTTGTTGCCTCATGTTCTTGTAATGTCCCATTATCTCCATTTTGTGGGATAACTAAGGAGATGATGTCTCGAGACCCTCAGGTTGCAGATATGGAGTGTCGAGAGACGACATGACTAGCAGTGTCCACTTGCACATATGGAACCCCACTCTATCACCACAGTTTGGGTCCATTGTCACTACATCCACCACACCAGTTAGCTTCTAGAAGGCATATGGGTCTTGCTCCATGTGGTACAAGTCAGGTATTGTAGTAGGTGATCACCTTAATATTTAAGACATTTAAGCATGTTGTATTTAAGCTGCTTTTGATTATAGAACGTCTCCTTGGACATTATGTCTTTGACCCTGTTTCACCTTGGTGAGTGTCATCGATTTCCTAGTAAGTAGCCAACTTTTGGGGAAAGGGTGCCACTGGGGGTCCTTTGAGGGGTCATCGTAACATTCTCGACCATACTTACAACTTTTCACTCATTGCATTCCCATCATATTGCCCTTTTCTAGGCCCTTTGATTTTAGTGACCCAAGAAGGGCATGTACCTCATTTCATGGGAAGAAGGGGTTGAAGGCTTAGGGGGATGGTTGTTGGCAAAAGATAAAAGCTTCTAGATGCTCGCCCAGATAGGTTTTGAAAACGATGAACTCTTTCTCTCAAAAGAATTGAAGACCTGCAAAATACCAAACACATAATAAATATCCCCCTTGAATATAAGACTAACACAAGTGTGTTATAACGCTTTACATGGTTACCCCTATGGCACTTTGTGGACCTCTTCTTTCAAGTGACATTGTATCACTACCCCACAAGCTAATCAATTCACTATTGGAAGTGCACACGTGTTTGGATCATTAATTAATCAATAAATGGCAATAAATGGGTTTGGAAAAAGGTTGCATTGAAGAAGGTGTAGCACACCCCCTACAAAGGCACCCATAAATGAAATAATATGAGCCCTTGTATGTCATGAAACTCATTGATCTATGAAGTCTAAACCTCTATCCACCTCATCATCCACTACATGACTTTGAAAGGGCATCCTTGGGAGCATCCCCTACTTGAGGGTTTTGCTCTACCAAATTGGACTTTTATGACACCCCTCCCATACCTAAACTTGGTCAATTATATAGGGTCTTGGAGCATTTGTTTAATTTGATGAGGTAGTTTTGATGCACATGTTTAGGTGCCTTATTTATTAGACGTGGTTTTCACTTGCCATGATATTTTGACTTGAGATCCTTGGAGGGTGTGCCTATTTGTTTTGCAAGACCTTGTTTGGACCATGGGGCTTGAAGCCCACATGTTGGATGCCAAGGGCCAAACGACTTGCTTAGGAGGGAAAAAAATGCCAAATGACTTGCCTAGGAGGGGAAAAATGTCACTTTTTTAGGCTTGATGTCACCTAGGGATAGGGTTGGTGGCGATGGAGTTGTTTCACATTGACACTTGGCATGATTTGATCGGAGGAGACATGGATTGACCTTGACACATGAAGAGGAGGCTCTAGGATCCCCAACGACCTCCACTTTCTTCTCCAACGACTTGGAAAGGTGTCAAAACGTCCCCTAAAGGGGTGATGTCATCTTGTTTTTAGGGCTTTGAATGTACAAAAGTGAAAATTAAATATTATTATTTGGTTTAAGGGGTAAGATAATGGTTATTTACTCCTTATCTTATGTTTTACCCTAAGTAACTGTACAAACTACGTTTTAAACAATTTGTATAAATAAAGATTATGTGAATCTCATTCATAACATAACTCTCCCATTGCGAGAAGTATTTGGCTGAAATTTTCGCTATTATTGGGCATTATAGTGTGTCTCTCTTGCAAAATTGTCTTTTGGTGATATCTCTTGGTGAATGTTGGAGCTAAATTGGTGTGCCCCCCTTGGAGGCTTGTTGTCTTGGTCTTGGATGATAATTGCTTGGTGAAACTAGGGTTTGATCTCTCTCCTTCTTGGAATTGGTAAGGAAAATCTGCACTTGTTAGTTGTTTCTTGCTCTTTCTTGGTTATTGATCGTTGAAACCCTAGGAAGAGTATGTTGGATACACCCTCCATCAATGCTTCATCTTATTGCTAAGTTTTCTCGAATAAGAGTTGTTAGGAGAAGTACAAGTGTGTACACCCTTCTAGGTTTACCCTGGTTTGATTGGCATACCCTAGGGAGTAAAAGGGCTTACACCCCTAGGGTCTTTGTTGATCTAACTCTTTATTTTAAGACTCCATTCACCCAATTTTTTGTAGGCACTAATCTGATTTTTGCATTGGAGAAATAAAATAGCACATTGGGAAACATGATTTTGTGTCATTTCAATTTTCTGCAATTTAGGTTTTGTTGCTTGTGCCTAGCAAACCTCTTAGACACTAGGGCATCCCCTCTAAAGGGGTATTTCTTGTTGTTGTAATAAACTTACATATTCATCCATTAGGGCTGTGAAAACCCTAGTCTTTTGATCTCCAATAACTCTGAATTGAACCGCTGAAATTTGCTAAGTTTTTTCCTACATAATAGAGTGATCATAATGCACCTTTTCGTAGAATTTTGGCAAGTTTTGATGGTTGAATATCTTGTTGTAATAGATCATTTGTTACAACTATACGTCTGATTATTATCTCTGCAGAAAGTATTTACTACAACCTTGCATTTTGTGCTAGTATCTTGCTCCTTTAGTCTTGAGTTGCACTAGTGTTTTGCTAGTTTATCTCTTGCATCATTTACTTGATTTGTAGCACTTGTTTTAGTATCTAATTGTGTCATTTAATTTTTAATATATATTTCTACTAACTGATGCAATTAGGGACAAAAAGACTAGCTTGCTTGTCTGTCATATATTTGTGTTTGTATCTTCGTTTTTCTTGTGTCTCGGGAAGGTACAATCAGTGTTGACAAGGTCTACTACTTCTTGACAACCTTGGCTACCACTAAGACCTTATTCAAACCCTTATCCACACTTAGTAACTTGACCTATAGGGGAATCCATTCATAGATCTCACTTTCCATCACGTTTCCCCCTAGGATCACCCGAGATTCCCCCCTTGCAGTGACCACTTCACCTCTGAAGTGACGGGAATATCTGCCTAAGGTGACAGTGGGTAGGTGTTCTCAAAGTTGTCGCCATTTGGTGGTTGGGTCGAGCTTTTCCCAACCTACAAATTGTGTGATAACAATGCATACCGCTATTCTTCAAATTCAGTACTGTGGCTCTTGTCTCTTGATGGACATTCAACTCTCATTTGAGAGATTTCTACTTTTTTCTTGATCTCGTCATCGACTTTTCCATGGGCATTCGAAGCATCCATTCCATGTAGGCTGCGTCCTTGAGAACACCGTACAAAAATCTTGTTTTTTGAATCATTTTCATCTAATGAGAGTTTCATCCAAACAACAAATAAGCAAGGGCTCATAGATAGAGCACCAAAATTTTGGAGTCCCCAATGAATCAAAATATTCTTCCAATGGAAATATTCATGTTGAGTAACAGAGACGAAGAGCGAGGAACATGTGGACTTAACAACAAGAATTAAGGTTTCCGTCTCCGTGTCCCATTTTTTGTTATTGACCAAGTCGATCGCAAGTGTGGTCAGGATGAAGTTTTCTTCTTTAGGGCCCCAATTCCTATTGTGTCAGACCCCCAATTTCTCGTTTTGAAGGATGAGGGTTCAAAGTCTTCGAGTAAATGACTTCGGATTCGATCTAAGACACTCATTTATATGTACTCAGCTTCTTGGTGAGGAGCAGGAAGAAGAAGAAGAAATAGGTTGGGGTAGGGGCAACGCCTCAACATGGTGCCTACAATGACGATGTTGGTCATGATGAAGGCCCGCTTGGTGGGGGTAATGTGTGGCCACAACCTCATTAAGAAGAAAAGCAATGCCCTCACAATGCATTTCTAACATATTCCAAAGTGTATCATGGCCACGAAGAATTCCACGGGCGAGATTGTGAAGGTCTTGGCCTTTGCCCTCACGAAGGCCAACTACACCATGGGGAAGGCATCAAGCACATCGTCAGGTAGAACATGGAATTTATCACGATCAAGGTGAGGGCTAAGCAGGACAACTTGGCTAACATCAAGCGTCGATGGGAGAGAGAGTCAATGGATACTTCGGCCCAAGTGCCAATGGGCACAATATTTCAAACCCTTGATGAAGAATTGGCCCAACAACGTTGATGAGTTATTATGAGAAATGAAAGAACGTTTTCATCGGTGATCGATGAATTTTCCTAGCCAGCAAAGGGCAGGTCTACACCATTGACATCCTTGAATTTCTTTGGCATCGTTGATGTCGAACTACATCCATCGGTGCTTGATAAGGAAGGCCCATCTACATTTTCCTAAATTTTTCATTGGCGATTTGAATCGATTCTCCCATCGACACACCATTAATTTTGTCATGGGTGATTTCGATCGATTCCCTATTGGGGATTTTGAAATTGTGTCCATAGACACTTCGACAGATTTTTCCATCAACACTTTGATCGACCCATCGGTCTTCGACACTTTCTAATTATGTTCATAACCGATTGAATCTGTGTTCATCGGTGGTTTGGGACAATTCGCCTATCTGCGCTTAGTATTTTTGTTACATTTATTTATTGAGCCTATTGGACGATTCAGTTTTGCTTGATCAAATGGATGAAAATGTATATAGCATCGTCTTTCAGATGTCTTCTTCCCTACCTATGATTGTGAATGCTCATTGTTGGCGTAGTACGACAGGGCATTAAAATGTTGGGTTTTTTAATTTAAAAAATCTACATTTGTTTCAGTTATATTCGTTATTTTTTTCAACGGAAAAGGGACAAAATATTGAGATTTTAGCTTACTATATTGTTATCTCTTCACTACATGGTTCAACCCAAGAGTGCTTTGTTTTTGTTATCTCTACTTTGGTTCAACCCAAAAATGTTGTGATTTGGTGTCATAGTTTGATGATGACTGTAAAATATGAAATCAAGATACGAAGCAAAGTCATTATGGAGTTGAGATCCATATATTTGTCACGGAACAAAGACTTCTCCTCCTCCATCTATACCTCCACCAAATCCCAGTCCACGATGATGCTTTCTCCTAATTCCACCCCGAAATCCTCGCCCCACACCTCTTCCATCTCTAATCCCTCTGTTGTTGCATAATTCAAGTTTAGAAATATGTTGTTGTTCAACATTAATAGTAGTTCTTGTGGCACTACCCACTTCTCCCACTACAAATATGGCATGCAAACCCACTATGAAAAGCACAAATTTGAACTCCATGTTTATTAACTTTAACATAAATTGTATAATTAACTTTAAAGGTTCCTTCACTCCAATCCCCTTTGGACGCTATGCCCTTTCAAAGAGGCAAAAGGAAGGTGAGCAATATCATATATGTGCACGCCCAAAGCAATTGTATGAATCATGTTGATTATGCATGATTCAACATGATCTCCACTACTACCTTTACCTTTTCCTGACCTAATTGTCCCAAAGACAAATCCATGACTATTTTGCTTTGCATTAAATTTTACCAACTAGAAGGTTGAGTAACCCCACACACAAATCCATGGGATTTTTTGAACTCACCATGTAATCCATGTATGTATCCTAAAATATTCTCTCAACACCAAGCCAATTGAAACGTTCTAAATCAACTTATGATACATGGTAAAGGGAAAATTTTGATGAATTAAAGAAGGGGTGGATAATGGACTCCATTGTTGATATTGAAAGGTCTCCCATGACACCCATTGAGTGCGCACACTCTTTGGGTAGACTTGGGGACGATATATTTTGCGTTGCATTTTCAATTTAGCATTTTCTCTTTAGATATATATTTTTATATTTAGTTACATCAAGCTAGAGCATTCTAGCTCCTTCTTCTCATGGGATTATGACACATGAACATCTATGTGTGACATATGATCACCAACTCAAAAGTGGGGACAACGAAAAATTGGGAAAGATGGAGGATGTTATGTATGGATAAAGATACAGACATGCTACTCTTATTAAATCCCCCCAGTAATACAACTCTATCAACGAGTGACAACACTTGACTAAGAGATGACGATGACCACCAAGGTGAAACAAGACAAAAGGTATAAATTCAAAGCATCATGATCCATCATCTGATTCAACCCATGGTCACTATTTTCATGTCAAATACATTGAGCATTAACACTTAATATGAAGCATTAAAACAAGGTAGCCCATGTGTGTTATGTGCCATATCATTTAATGTGAGCAAGTTGAGTAGGAAGTGAGAGGCATCTATGGGAAAATTTATGTGGAGAATCCTGAATGTCATCATTGGAAATTTTTTCTATGATGTGGATCATAGGAAAATAATCTCCTCTATTTACCCCTAGATGTNTAACATCTGGCTCCAACACTGAGACATGTGCTCATCGTAGAGCGCATGAGAACCTCAACAATCTCTTTAACTCCAAGACTTGCACTATGGATCAAACCTAAAAGATCCTTCTACATTCTAACATAAAACCATTAGTAAAAGCAAGTAGGGAGATACGGTCCCCCTACTAGATGGAAAGTATAAATGAAAAGCAACAAAATCATATTTTTTCATTTTTCTCTTTTTATTTTGTAGAAAAGACTAAATCAAAATTGCAATTAATTATAAATGCATATGGTCAATAAATAACAAAAATCAAGTAAGAAAACACAATCCATATTCATAACACACAACATGACCTACAACTATCTACCTAATGCTACAACTAAAAAATCAAATGTAAAGTATAAATATACAACCAATGAAGCCACCCTAGCTTTTGTTTGATGTCAAAAATTCTACCCTTGTGCTTATTTATGAACGAAAACAAGGATATGTCAAGCTTAGAATGATCATGAGATGGTACATATACCACATCATGAACAACCATAGAATTCAACTCATGAGGGAGGGAAASAACAACAAAATCATGTMAAGATTGGCATGTGAATCCACAAGCTTTCTCTATCTAGCTTTGAATGGGGTTGTAATGTATCCAAAATGACTCATCCTTGCTCCAAGCAAGGCCTTCATGATGCAACCCTCACATGTCATAAGGTTGATCCACGCAGTTCAAGAAATGACCACCTTGGCTTTATTAGACGATGTCACTCCCCAAGGCTTGAGATATAATCATAAGGAATCTGAAAGATACCTCATGATTGCCCAAAAAAAGTGTGGATGAAAAATGGGGTGTAAATTCAGATATTAAAAAAAATAATTTCTCCCAACCTAGGGCCTATTTCCCTTCTATACATGGCTAGAAGTGCTCACAACAAACCATAAGTTGAAAACACTTTTTCCCCATAGATATTTTAGCACCGAGAACATAATTCTCATATGCATTTTCAATGACATATTAAGGAGAAGATGAAGAAAAGGATGGTTAGAAATTTCTGCTATGAAATACTTGCTTCCATATGTGAATCATAGCCCCATAAGGGTGCTTAAATGTTGATTTGACACATGAATGTTAAACAAAATATGAGCAAAGGGTTGGTTGATTGTTTTTCAAAATTTTCCTTTCACAAATCAGCTCCAAGTGCTCAAAAGAATGTGCTTCATGCCCTATATAATATTGTTGGATATTTCCATGAGAAAGCTATAATAAATTATCCCTAGATGGTTGAAACAAATCTATGAACATATCCTCTTCATGTTGCCAAAAATATGCATCATTAATGTACATATATGGCCGAAAGTGATCATGAAAATTATCTAAAAATGATGGTTTTTCCAATGGAAACAATTTTGCACTCTTGACTCTAGAGTCATCATCAATGTCATAAATGAGATCCCATCAAAATGAAAAAAAATCATATCCCATTTATCCCTTTCAATATGAAGAAGGTCATCAATATTTTCAATCTTATGATCATCATGCTCCAAATCCAAGGGTTTATCTAAAAGCTCTTCACTTTCCAAATTATTAAAAGATGCATCATAAAATTCAAAAACTTGGAAAGGAGTACAACTCATAAAACCCTTGTCTTCATGTATAGGAGATATTGAAATTGGGATGCCCTCATATTCATTAAATGGAGAATTAAATACATTCTTAAATCGATTGTCACTTGAAGTGTTTTCTTTAAATTCATTCGACTTCTCAAAACCACAACAATAAAAATCACCAAATGCAGAATTTTGAGTTCAAGATCTAAAGGTTACCAAATCCTCATCTTCATGAGGAAGAGTGCTTTCTCCAGTAGGGTCTTCTCATGGACTTGATCTTAAACCTAATGTGTTTCATCAAAGTTTTCTTCAAGATCTTGGTTTCTTTCTCCATCAAGCTCATGATTTTCCATATGATCTTCATCAATGTACTCCTCATGTGCTTGATCTTTGATTCGGTCAAAAGAAGCTTCTTCTTCTTGTAGGGCTATTGCAAGATCTTGAAGAGTGCCTTCATACTTCTAAAATGTAGGGACCTAGTGCTTGAGAAAATTTTCAATGAAACTTGCAATAGAAGATATACTCTTTGGACTGCAAGAATGCTTGACCCAATCCTTTTTTTTCGCTTCAGAGAAAGTATAAACAATCTTATTAAGACATCCTCACGTTTTTCATTGAGCATTGAAACATACTTCACAAATGATGAGACATGTTGAATAGTAGAAAGAGCATCACCATCAAACTTTGGAATATTCTTTTCCCATTTTGGAGGGAGATTATTTGGCTATCCTGTAATGAACCCTCATTTACGACAACAAATAGTGAGTACAAAAGAGGTAAATAAATATACATTTTTAAACAAACATTAGTACAATGACATGTGTCACCACATATAAATAACTACACAATCAATTTCATCACAGTCAACTGAAAGCAACAACACTTTTATTCAATCAACCATATCTCAATGATAACATAAGGAACTACCCACCCAACCTATCCTGCATGGTTAGGACCTCCAGGACACATAGGCAAGGCTCAAGTCCATGATTCTTCCGATTGATCTTGACCACTTAAGGTCTTAGGACTGGAGACTGTTCAGAGGAACAAGGAGGTATCTATAGCCAATTAATCCAATCATAAACCGCAACTCAACACTAGATCTATCATTCATACTTAAACAACAATTCTTCCTAGTGCAATAGAATAAACTACTTTGCTTAATCAATTCTTCAAGCAATATTAAGTGCAAAGCTTGAGTAAGAGAATAAAACATAAGTATTAATAAAAATCACAAGAGCATATGTAAAACCTTTAAGATAGATATAACTACTTCTAAATCATCACTAGTAATTGCAAATCAAGTTGATTAAGGTCATCGAGTGTTCAAGCTTCTGAAACCAATAGTGTCTACAATAGTTTAATTATGTTTTATTTTGTTATATAAACCTTTTAAGAATATCAATGGAGATCAACATCAATTTACAATTCCTTTAAGAATCCCATAAGAGACCAAATATTCTTAAAAAAGACAATAAAAGAAATAATACTAAATTACCGACCCCAAGTAAGTCCCCATAAGAATCACACCTTCACTGCAATACTTAAGGATTTTCAAGCTACTTAGTATCCCTTTTAAGGACTAAAAAATTTAATCAAGTGGTTTGCACATCTTTTTGAAATTCTTGAGAAAAAACTCAACCTTAAAAATGAATAAGAATATTCTAACACTACCTTACCTATTTGTTATAATTTGAAAAGACATAAAAAGATCAATTTTTCTTTACCTCATACATATCATTCCATTAAAAGACATAAGAAGATCAATTTTTCTTTACCTCATACATATCATTCCATTACTGCCTCACAAACGCATCCCTTTAAACTTTTCAAGAAGGTCAACATCAATTAAACAATAAAAGAGGATTTACACCAACCTTACTATCCATATACAAGGGCTATAGATGATCCTGTCACAACAATTAAAGTAAAAATCAAGGCTTCAATTATTTACATATCCAAATTAAAGGTACTAATAGGATCAACCCAAAATAAAAAGGAATAAGTTCCACAATCTGACAAACACATTTATAACATAAGAGGGTTAAGGACGAATCACATCTCCTCAAAAGATTTCGCTTCAGTGGGCAATAAACTTGTGAATATGCTAAAATCAAAGATGGAAAGCTCCTTACAAGGAGGAAGCATTTGTTGGAAGGGAAAGTAGTAAAAAGGAGGGTCTGAAACACACATACACCAGGATGCTCTAGAAGGGCGAACTAGTCGCTGAAGCCCAAGTTCGTTCCACGAATAAAAACATGATCAAGTAAAGGTTCCAAATTCATGCCCAACTTCCAACCCGAGTCACTTATCAGCGTACAGTCTATCACTAGCGTCCAACAAACAAGGCACCAAGTCTACAAGCCAGGAGGATTCCACAATCAATCAAGGAAGAAAAATAATCTTGGCCATAGGATCGCATCAAGAACGAAATACTCACGCATAAAATCGATTTAATATATTAGGTGCGCAATTCAAGGAAATCGTGAAGGGTTGATCTGAACAGGAAATTCACAATTCACATGGGTAAGATCCAATACGCCACAAGCAACCAAGAACATTAAGATTTTCCCTCCTTTCAAGGGAAGTTGCCCGAGCCCTACATTGTAAAAACATTCTTCTCTACCTATAATTCCTGGGACATTCCATTTCATCAATGAATTTATACAAATGATAAATCAAATTAAAATTTTGATAGGCCCAACATTGGCAGCGACCAAGAACTTGTACTCTGAACTTTACATAATTTAACTAGCAACGATTCCAAGTAGAACCTATTGGATTAGTGAAGGGATAACAACGAGCAAATAATTTATTTAAAAAAAAGGGATGGAACTTACAATTTTTTATATCAGAAATTCCAATACAGTTTGTGGCAACTTCGAAAACTACAATTTATAATTCTCGTTTGCTAATCATTGAAACTTCACCATATCTCTCAGTCAATGTTAGGGGTACTCTTCTTCCCCTTAACCTCGGAGTCATAAAGGGGCCAAGCACAAAATAAAAAATACTAAGTTTGTCTCGCAAATGAGAGCTACCACTCTATCCTCCACTGGTATCCCAACTCTCTCAAGTAAAACGAGTCAAAATGATTTTGGCAACATAACTTTACTCATAACCAGTGTGATCATTTTCCCATCTAGACCATTTACTTTATATGAATTTCCTTAATGACACATGCCCACATGCATAATTAATTTGTTTTTTAATTAAACAAATTAAGATTTGTCACCCTTTCCTCAAATCTAACACAAATAATTAAATATTTTATTTAAATTAAAAATCAATTTCCCTCACATTTACCAAATATGTTTATTGCACAATTAATTAAATATTTTATTTAAATTAAAACTCAATTTCCCTCACATTTACCAAATATATTTCTTAAATAGCTCTTAATTCTCTTTATTATCACTCTTATCTTCTTTCCATATATATTATTAAATCCAATTTCAAAAAAGCTAAAGTATATATCATTAATGGTAAATGTGTTCCTTAAATCGCTCGCTCTTAATTGTCTCTTTATTATCACTCTTATCTTCTTTCCATATATATTATTAAATCCAATTTCAAAAAATCTAACGTATATATCATTAATGATTTAAAAGAAACATTAAAAAGAAAGTCGCTTTGATCTTCTTTCCATATATATTATTAAATCCAATTTCAATTTCAAAAAATCTAATGTATATATCATTAATGCTAATTTCGACTTCAGAAAATCTATCATCAAACGCGCAGCGCTTCTTTCCAATATATCATCGATACAAATTTTGATTTCAAAAAATTAGTGCGAATTTCGATTTCAGAAAATATATCCGCAAACGCAG
The DNA here is from genome assembly GCA_032191745.1 of Picea mariana. Classification (NCBI taxonomy): domain Eukaryota; kingdom Viridiplantae; phylum Streptophyta; class Pinopsida; order Pinales; family Pinaceae; genus Picea; species Picea mariana. The sequence continues at coordinate 106,598 of JASDQU010372006.1, read as the reverse complement.
CGCTTCTTTCCAATATATAAGCGATGCCAATTTTGATTTCAAAAAATCTAGTGTCAGACGCAGGATTCAGATTTAGATATAAAAAAATCTAGCGTCAAACGCACGCCTCAATTCCACTGTGTTCGGCTTTTAATGTGGGATGCAGTAATTGAGGCGGATGTAATTTGAATAACGCAATAAAGAAACCCACCGTTTTGGCTCCTAAAACCTTTCAAAATCCGCTATAAGGCCTCGTTCTCAGTCTCTGCACTGACAGGGCAAACACCCTCCGTTCTTCTCTTGATCAGAACTGAAGACCCTCCTATCATCTTCTTTTTTTTTCAACGAGAAAAATATACGCTTACAAGTCTGTTATAACAGGTCTAACAACGAGGAAACACAAGCATTATGTCGAAGAATCAAACATTCTACACAAAACGAAAGGAGTACTAGTCCCATCATGTCCAAGATCAATCCCATGGATGGGCAGCTCGCAAGTCCAGTCTTTCAAAGATTGATCCTCGAGGTGGGTCCCTCGTTACCTTCTTCCCATCTTGTAAAGAGAATGTGTCCCGAAGGCAAAGTTAGTGCTTTTTTTGAAAGAATATCAGCCTCCATGTTTTCCCCTCTGTAGATGTGGGAGAAAGTAATATGATTGAGCAGCTGGGTCGCTTTTCGTGTTCTCTCTTTCCAGCTCATCAGGTCCGCAACATGGAAATCAGCACGTCCGTTCAGCCAATCAATGGTAATTTTGGAGTCACCAAGCAATATAAGCTCACTTATATGTAATTGACTTGCCAGAATACAGGACGCCCATGCTCCCATGAGTTCAGCTTTCATATTGGATCATTGCCCGCAGTTTAGAGTCCACCGGTAACTCGTCTGAGGGTTTATGGTTATCTTTCCACCAGCCCCGCAGTATAAACCATCATGTTGTGCCGCTCCATCGAACCAGGCCACCACTCTATCAAGTGGAACTGTAAAGATGGGTCTGCAAGGTGTTGAAATTGGTGGCTGATTTTTATCCACTGTTATCTCGGCGAAAATGGAGTAGGCCACTCTGTGAACAGAAGGTAGTTTATCCTCAAATAATGTTGCGTTCCTGTTCTTCCATAATAGCCAGCAAAGAAGAATCAGTATCTTTACCTAGTTGGTTGCGACCCTCGACCAGTTTTGGAAGCAAAAATATGGACTGGTACCTATCCAAGTGGATGAGGGCGTAAGTGCAGGGGAAATGAGGTTCCAAACGGATCTGGTGAATGAGCAATCTATGAATAGATGTGCGCTCGTCTCTTCATTTGAATTGCATAGACAACATCGACCGGGTCCCTCCCAACCCCGAGCTTGGAGATTCGGCCACAACAGAAGTTTGTTTTCAATTAATAGCCAGGCAAAAAGTTTCAATTTGATCGAACATTTGCTTCTCTAGATCGCACCATGCCCTCGCTCAAAATTTATAGTCCAACACTTGGCAGCCAGAGCACCGTAGGCATTTTTTGTGGTAACAGCTCCGGACCTGTCCCCACCTGTCCACAAGAGCGAGTCGGGTCTGTCCAGTAAGCGAACGCCCGATTCCATAAGCCTGCGAGTATAGCCATTCCATTCAACTGCCATTGTTGCGTCCAAATCAAGCTCATCACTCCTGAGCCAACAGTCGCTTAAATGACCCCCGCTTTGAACCAATTTGAATTGAAAAAGGAAGAAAAGGTTTTTTCTATGTAGATGTTCCAGCAGATTTGTAGAAAGCAAGGTATGCTTGCCCAATCCCAGCAAGACGTCCCTGCCCACTTCAATTTGATAACCGTTTCCAGGCTTCCACGAGAGCCATTGGAGAATGATGGGAAGGGTTTTTAACAGATTTTTCCAAGTATGAGAACCTTCAGTGTGTCCCTCAGTGGTTGATCTGAGCCAGAGATGTACCAGAATCTGTGGAAAATATTTCGCATTTATAACCTTACTCCAGAGACCAGGGTTCATAAGAATGTGCCAGAGGGTGTTTGCCGAGAGCGCCCTCTGGAAGAAGGGCAGATTCTTAAGTCCCCAACCGCCCATTTTCTTGGGTTTTGAAATAACCTCCCAGTTGCATAAATGGTAACCTGTCAATTTGCTGCCAGTCCACAGAAAGGAGAAAACCAGTTGACGAATCGAGCTAAGAACAGTGGTCGGGATTTTTGCTAGCGCCATCCAATAGACCGGAAGGCTCTCCAATACGGCTTTGATGAGAATATATCTCCCTCCCAAGGAGAGATGCTTGTTACACCAGTGATAGATTCTTCTCTCAACTTTATCGAGTAGCCAAAGCCAATCATTTTTGGAGTATCTGGTGGATTTGATATAAAACCCAAGATAGGAAAACCCCTTCTTTAGGTCTGTTGCTTCAATACCGAACAAATTTTGCAAGTTTGTTAAGATAGGCGCCTGTGTGTTTAAAGCAAGGAAGAGCGATTTTTGTAGATTCAACACCAGTACCGAAGCTGCGCAGAAGGTATTAATGATTGAGTGTAAAAGAGACCATTCCGCAAGATTGGCCTTTGTCAAAATAAGCACATCATCTACAAAGAGAATATGTAGGATGTGTGTCCTACCATCTTCTTTCCTTTTGAGAATTTTGAAATACGATTAGTTTCTGAGCAAAAGACCCTCATACCCAATCCCCCAATCCCAGCAGGACAGAGAAAATACATTGTGCTCTTCTCTTTTCTTGAAATCCCCTCAGAGCAAAGACCCTCCTATTAAACAACAGATGTCAAACCAAACTGAATACGTCAGCAGAGCTCACCTTGATTAATTATTGAAGCCAATCATTACATTTATATAGTACAAAGGTGCTCACAACAACCTTGAAGTGACCTCCTACAAAGGTGGATCTGAAAC
>JASDQU010372006.1:91521-103695 GCA_032191745.1 Picea mariana | reverse complement strand
TAGTAAAAAGGAGGGTCGGAAACACATATACATATATATTAGGTGCGCAATTCAAGGAAATCGTGAAGGGTTGATCTGAACAGGAAGTTCGCAATTCACATGGCCCGAGCCCTACATTATAAAAACATTCTTCTCGACCTATAATTCCTCGGACATTCCATTTCATCAATGAATTTATACAAATGATAAATCAAATTAAAATTTTGATAGGCCCAACACTGGCAGCGACCAAGAACTTGTACTCTGAACTTTACATAATTTAATTAGCAACGATTCCAAGTAGAACCTATTGGATTGGTGAAGGGATAACAACGATCGCATAATTTATTTTAAAAAAAGGGATGGTAGCAACACTAGCATATCACATTCTATATCACACAAAACCATCAATAAAACTTACAATTTTGATATCAGAAATTTCAATACAATTAATTTGCTTTTTAGTTAAATAAATTATGATTTTTCACCTTCTTTCCATATATATTATTAAATCCAATTTCAAAAAATCTAACGTATATATCATTCATGCTTTAAAAGAAACATTAAAAGAATAAGTCACTGTGATCTTCTTTCCATATATCATTAAATCCACTTTCAATTTCAAAAAATCTCACGTATATATCATTAATGCCAATTTCGATTTCAGAAAATCTATCCGCAAACGCAGCAATTCTTTCCAATATATAATCGATGCCAATTTTGATTTCAAAAAATCTAGTGTCAGACGCAGGATTCAGATTTAGATATCAACAAATCTAGCGTCAAACGCACGCCTCAAGTCCACTGTGTTCGGCTTTTAATGTGGGATGCAGTAATTGAGGCGGATGTAAGTTGAGTAACGCAATAAAGAAATCCACCGTTTTGGCTCCTAAAACCTTTCAAAATCCGCTATAAGGCCTCGTTCTCAGTCTCTGCTATGACAGGGCAAGCACGACCCTCCTACCCTCTTCTTTCCTTTTGAGAATTTTGAAATCCGGTTAGTTTCTGAGCAAAAGACCCTCATACTCAATCCCCCAATCCCAGCAGGACAGAGCAAATACACTGTGCTCTTCTCATTTCTTGAGAAGAAGTGAAGACACCCTCCCCTCTTATTTTCTTCTGAGCTGCAATCGCCATTGCCACGTTTCCCACGGATTTATACAGCAGACGACACAGAAGAAAGCGCTTCCAAAGAGAAAAAAATTGCACAGACGCAAGACTGTGAGCACACCTTCTTCCTCACGGAAGTCTGTTGCTTAGTTATGTACTTCTAAGAAGGTTGCTTAGTTCTGTACTTCTAAAGATGAGTTCACATTTTTCAATGTGATTCTGTCTTACTATAGAGGAGGTAAGGGCTTGTCTGCTAATTCGACTGCTGTGTTTGATTATGTTGGAGTGTGTTGGACACATGCAATATCAGAAGTGAAGAAGACCAAGGTAAACAAGAAGAGAATGGAGAATATGCTCAAAAAAGCAAGGAGCTCAAATCGATGGGTTGCTTACTTTTAGATTTATCTTTCCCGTCTTCTTCTTGTCTATTTTGGTCTTATTCACCTATGATTTGATTTTAATCTTCATTCTCTGCCTCAACTTGCTTCTTCTTGCATGAAGCGCTGGAGAAGTGAAAATAACGGCACAACGGCACAATCTATAACGTTTGGGAATGGATGCTTTCTCAGCAAAGCTAAATGTGTTGCAAGATGAGTGTCACATGCATTTGGAAAAACTTGGAGCAACAATGGGTAGTGGAAATTCTTAAGAGTGCCTAATTGTGCGGCTGTGAAAAACTGATGTAAGTAATATCCACCCACTCAGCAGCATCGCTTTAAGACCCAGCAAGCAATGTCAACCGAGCGGCACTGCCAGACTACGGTGTCCTCTGCTATGTCCATCGTTCAGGGTATGCTTCACAAGATTTCAATGTTGAATTTTGGCCACGAACTCAACTTAATTATAATTTTTTCTGACAAAATTTTCACTGCTATTTTCCTTTGGTCTGTAATAGATACCTACCTGAGATATTTAGAGCAAAGACTGAAGATTTTGAAAAGTATCTACCTTGATTTTGAAAAGTATCTACCTTGCATAATGTATGTTTACTACATTAAACACTTCTGCAACGGAGAGTTAACAGACTATTTAAATTTAAGATTTTTGTAAACAAGTGAAATTTAAGATTTTGTAAACTTAAACCTGTTACCTTGTATACAGAGCCGAATCTTCCCTAATCATCCCTAGGGAGATTTTTACCATCAATTTTCTGTTGGCAGCGATCAATGTTTCATTGTTGAACATTATTTGTTGCTTCCCCTGCGGTGCCATTAAGAGCACCGCATTAAGAGTTGTTGTTGAACATTGAGAAATTTGGCATTTGCCTTATGCATATAAACATATATTGGCATGGCTTATAAAAGGCAACCAATTTTGTTTCACAGATTCATGCTTTCCTTCTTTAGTAACATCAGTGGGCTGTCCAGATGCCTTCAGCATTCCTCATTTTTTGCCCTATCTCTGTTTTGAGTTTTTATGCTTGCACTAATTTCGTCAATAGATGCTTCTCCTGGCCTTAAATGTTGATGTGCTTCCTCTTCATCAGTGGCCAGTAGCCCCTGAATGTGCTTCTCTAACGTTTTCTGTTGGCCCCAGCATGTCAGCTTATGGTTGAATGGGAACTTCACCAGTGGTTTTGATTCCTGTTCTTGCAAATCAGCCTTTGGCTGAACTTCATTAGGAGGTCCAAAAGGGTTATTTTGTGATTGGATCTTCAGTTGCAGTTGAGGTGGTAAAGCTCGCAGCTACTTTGGTTTTTCCATGTGTAGTATGTCAAATTGCTGAGAACCATTCGAGTTTTGATACATCTATTGTCCTTGCCATTCAATGAAGCTTTGGAGACTTATCACATGGTTGTAGTAGTTTGGTTGGTGACTGAGGAAAGTGTTGATGTTCTTGTTTTAATGGTTCTTTATGGAACAAAACAATTCCTATATGTTTCTCCTACAACAATTCAGATTTGTTCTGAGTCTGTTTTATTCCCTGTTTATTTGGCCAATTTTCTGTTGTTTCTGCTGTTGGTGTTGTAGATAGTGATGTTGCTTTTCAAAATTTTGTTGCTGCTGCTGATATTGTTGTGTGTGATGCAACTGAGATTGAAATAATGGATCAGTTTCAAACTTTGAAAATAGAGGTACATACCATACCCAAGTTTAGATGGGTCTATATCATGTTTAGATGGGTGTATTTAATATACTAATGGGTCTATATCATTATCTATATACAATAAACTAAAGTAAAATGGTATATTTAATATACTAATCATGTTTAGGTGGGTGTATGCTACTATCCAAATAAATTAATGCACCATTTAACTCAAAGTTGCATCTTTCAATATTTTGATGTTTGATATATGAGTTACACACATGCATTTTAAAAAATTGTAAAATTAGAAGTACATAGTTGGGTTAAAACGGGTCTATGCAAATATATAGTATAGAATGTGCTCAATGCACTATCTGGATTCAACGTACCATTTCATACAACACGAAGACCAAATAATTGATGAATCGACCATTACAAAGCCTTTATTTTAGCTCAATTGTTCTTTCTTTTATATTACTATTTGTCGCGATAAGGGTGAGAAATGTTGTAGAATTTAAGAGCGGTGATGATGTCGGGAAGACTCCCAAAACAGAAAGAATGCAAAAGAAAAAATTTGACTTTGATACATTTCGTATTTTTTTTCCTCGAAAAAAATTGCACTTTCTATTAAGCAATAGAATGTACATTGAAAAGGTGATTTTGCCCAAACTTTTAAAGGGTTTACAGACCTATTCAAAAATATCCTTATCTAATCTATTTCTGATAAAAGGATCACATAAGTTCAATAAGGCATCAATAGATGGTTCACAACTCAACAAGTCAGATATTAATGAGATTAGAAGAAGGATTCTTCTAATTTGGAAACCAAGCATCTTCTAGAAAATTCTTCCCATTGAATCACATTAGAATTCAGTAAAACTGTTTCTTTTGAAAGAGAGTTGACTTCCATGTTTTGTTTCCTGAAAATATGTGTAGTGAATATCATTGAACTCTCTGGCTATAGTTTTCAATTTTTGACCAATCAATTGAATCTCTAGGTGGGACAATTGAATTGCATCCCTTCATGATGCATAATTTTGAGTCGCTCAAAAATATGAATATCATTCACCTCCTTTTTGTCTGCCATTTTTAGTAGAGCATAGAGTGTAGAGAACTCGGTCATATTGTTGGTGCTCGATTCAATATTGTTTTTTCCATGAAAGTAATGAGAAGGTGAGAGAAATATTAAAATGCCTAAGCCACAGGTCTTTGTATTTCCTTGGCAAGCCTTGTTGAAGAACTTGTTGGAATATTGTAACTTTGAAGAATATTCTAATTATATTTGAGTTATTATCTTATATATCAAATCCACTTTTGCGGATTGATCATGTAGGGTCTTGTATAAGATCAAATCCCTATTTGTGGATTTGTCAAACCATATTTGTATGGTGGTATTTGTAAAGTCGCCCCCTAGTGTTTATAAAGTGGTTTTAACTACTAGAAGAAGTCAGCCCTATTAAGTGAAGAGACATAACCCTAGCGCTTCATCTAGTATTTATATGTGAGGATGGTGCCTCACTTGTTCACTCTCACACTCACTCATCCAGTGCACATATCTTGAAGGTAGTTGCAATTGCAAGAGGAAGGAGAAGAGAGGCACATGCTCAATATTAGTTTATTCTTGGTGTTTTGGTCTTAGTCTTGGCATTGTATTGACAATCTATTATTGAGGAAGTTTTTGCTGGGTTTTCTTCACCATGAGGGTTTCTCGAGATAAAATGTTGCGTACCTTGTGATTGTGTTTCTTTTAGTGATCCTCTTTATGCTGTTGTTTTGGAAACGCATTGAATGCTCATGTAATTTGGAAATAATCTAATAACAACACTAAAACTTAACATGATTTCAGAGCTTGACTGAATAGAGCATTTTTCATTGGGTATCTAAAAACATCACTGTTGTTGTACAAGGAAATTAGGGCTTTTTACTGAAGATGAATTTTTGACCAAAAACCATCTTGGGAAGTGCACCCTACCCTAGCGCATCTTTTGGCAGCTTGAGCGAACTTTTTCAGTGGCCAGATTCTTCGGAAAGTCAAACCCTAGTTTTGGTTGGTACTAGAAAACCAGGAAATCAAAACCAGTACCAGAAGTACTAGTTCATATTTGCGCAGGTCAAGTTTCAAGGGGTAAAACTAGGAATTTTTTGAAACAGTGAGCTCCAGCCAACTCGCCTCAGCCCAACACATCTCTTGGTAAGTTCATATTCATCTTCTGGTCATTTTTCTAGCTCCAGGTTAAGATGTTTGCAAGCACCAAGCTTGTTGACAAGTTAGAAGGTGTGGAAAATTTTTGTGCCTGGAAGTACATAATTGGACTCATTCTTGAAGAGAATGACCTTGCAAAATTCATAAATGAAAATGTACTGAAACCCGAAGAAGATGAAGCCAAAGAGAAGTACAAAAATGATAGGATTAGGGCTAAAAGAATAATTGCAGATTCCATTAAAGATCACCCTCAAGTGTCTTCTAAGAATACTCCAAAAGATATGTTTGATGCCCTAACTAGAATGTATGAAGGAAAGAACATCAATCATAAGATGAATTTGATAACCCAACTTAAGAATACAAAGATGTAGAAAGGAGAAACATTTTAAGACTATTTTTCTAGGGTTTCTCAATTCAAGGAACAGTTAGAGGCAATTGGAGACAACTTAGATGAAGATGAACCTATAATGACAACTCTTAATGGTCTCACAAGACCTTGGGATGCCTTCATCCAAACTATTTGTACAAGAAAAGAGAAACTTCAATTTGACAATTTATGGGAAGAATGTGTTCAAGAAGAAACAAGAGTAGCCAATCGAGAAGCTGTCCCATTAAGAGATGAAGATCAAGCCCTGGATGCTCATGCCAAAGGAGGAAAAAAAATGTCTCATTTCCAAAAGGAGACCCACTTTCATAAAGAATCTCACCCTCCAAAGAGATTCCAGAAATATCATAAGGGTCAAAGAAGGGGAAAATATTTCTCCTCTTTTCAATGTTATCATTGTGATAAGATGAGACATATTGCTAAGAATTGTACTGCCAGAAGGGAAGAATACAAGAAGAGAAATAACAAAAGAAATCATGTCCATGCAACCAAAGATGATGAGTCACCCAAGAAGTTGACTAAAGAAGAGATTGAAGATTATGTTTTGTTTTCAACCCTCTCGGGATCTGTGACACCTGGAGAGGATACTTGGCTCATAGATAGCGGTGCCTCTAAGCACATGACATGTCATAAATACATTCTTTCTAGCCCTACAAAAAAGGACTTCCCCCAAAAAGTTTCACTCGGAGATGATTATCAGTACCCTATCAAAGGAATGGGAGAATCCACCTACAAACGTGATTTAGGAACTTCGATGAGAATGAAGGATGTACTTTATGTACCAGGTTTGACAAAGAACTTACTTTCTATCTCAACTCTAGATAAGAAAGGTTTCAAGGTTGCATTCATAGATGGTGAAGTTCTTATGTGGAATAAAGGAAAAACTATAGAAGATGGTCGGTTGTACAAGTTAAAAGGTCACTTAGATGTAGCCTTGACTCACTCTACTAAAATTTCTTGTGAACTTTGGCATACAAGACTAGCTCACATCAACTACAAAGTCTTACCATATGTAAGCAAAGTAGTTACAGGTTTACCAGAAGTAAAGGTTGATCATGAAGGTGTATGCAAGGAAAGAACATAAAGAATCCTTTTCCAAAGAGAGACAGTAAAGTAGAAGGAATCTTGGAACTTGTCCACTTAGATGTATGCAGTCTACCTCTCTAAGCGGATATGTATACTATGTATCTTTTATTGATGATTACTCTCATAAGACTTAGGTTTATTTCTTGAAATCAAAAGATGAAGTATTTGAAAAGTTCAAGGAATTCAAAGCCTTGTTAGAAAACCTCTCCGAAAGGAAAATCAAAATACTCAAGTTAGACAATGGAGGAGAGTACACTTCAAATGAATTTGGAAGCTTTTGCAGAGATGTCGGGATTAAGAGGGAGCTCACCACTCCCTATAATCCTCAACAAAATGGTGTAGCAGAAAGAAAGAATAGAACGATTATGGAAGCAGTAAAGACTATAATTCACGATCAAGATCTGCCAATGCACTTATGGGTTGAAGTAGCAAGAACAACAGTTTATGTCCAAAACAGAGTATCCCATAGTGCACTTGGATTCAAAACTCTCGAAGAAATTTTCACCGAAAATAAGGTAGAAGTAAACCATCTAAAAATATTTGGTTGTCTAGTATTTGTACACATTCCAAAAGAAAAAAGAACTAAGTTGGATCCTTCAGGAAAGAAGAGAATATTTGTTGGATACTGTGAGGTCTCTAAGGCCTTCAGAATTTACATACCAGGTTACCATCATATTGATATCAACATAGATGTAACCTTTGATGAAGATGCAACACTCAAAAGATCAAGAAAATGTCAGTTTGAAGAAGTATATGAAGAAGAACCTGTAGCTCCCAGAGTTGTAGAACCCGTGAAGGAAGTTACAATTACCCCTGATGATGAGATTCCAGAAGATCATGATATGATAGAATCCCAAGAACCTCCTCGTATGATGATCTCTCACAAGAGAAAGCCAACTTGGGAGAGAGAAATGATTCAAGATGCAGAGAAGTATGGTGCCTCAGAAGGAACCATGGGACAAAGTAAGAAACCTAAACCATTCTCCAACTATATGGCCTTGATGTGTGATCTCATAGAAAATGAACCTACTTGCTTTGAAGAAGCCGTTCAGAAGAAAGAATGGACGGACGCCATGACAGAAGAATATTATTCCATCATAAAGAATGATGTATGGGAAGTAGTTCCTAGAATAAAGAACAAAGATGTGGTATCTTCCAAGTGGATATACAAAATAAAACATGCAGCAGATGAAAGTATTGAAAAACATAAGGCAAGATTGTGGCTCGTGGTTTTTCTCAAAATGAAGGTATTGACTATGAAGAAACATTTGCTCCTTTAGCCAGATACACTTCTATCAGAACCATCATAACTCTTACAACTAAAATGAACTGGAAGTTGTACCAGACGGATGTGAAAACAACCTTCTTAAATGGTGTTATTGAAGAAGAAGTGTATATAGAACAACTACATGGGTTTGAAGTTGAAGATAGAAAGGCTCATGTCTGCAGGTTGAAGAAAGCACTGTATGGGTTGAAGCAAGCTCCTAGAGCTTGGTATGGCATAATTGATAGTTTTCTAACAAGCTTGGGATTTGCCAAGAGTAAAGCTGATTCTAACCTTTACTTCAAGGTTATGAATGATGAGCCAATTATATTGCTACTATATGTGGATGATTTATTCTTGACAGGAGAAGAAAAACTCAGTACAGATTGTAAGAAGAAGCTTGCTACGGAGTTTGAGATGAAAGACCTAGGCCCAATGTATTATTTCTTAGGTATTGAAGTTTGGCAAAGAATAGAAAAGATCTTCCTTAACCAAGGGAAGTATGCAGTTGAAATACTGAAGAGATTTGACATGTTGGAATGTAAAGCCATGAACACACCCATGGAAGCGAATTTGAAGCTCCTGGTTGATACTTCGTTAGAGTTGGTTGATGTTACTCTATACAAACAGATTATTGGATCGTTGATGTATCAGACGAATACGAGGCCAAATATATACTTTGTTGTGAACACCTTGAGTCAGTATCTGGTGGAGCCTAGACATGTTCACCTTGTAGCTGCAAAGCATGTGATGAGATACCTTAAGGGTACATTGGATTATGGTTTATGTTATACTTGAGATCATGACTTCAGACTGTATGGTTATATAGATTCAGATTGGACTGGATGTGCTTCAAACAGAAAGAGCACTTCAAGATGTTGTTTCAGTTTGGGATCAACCATGACTTCATGGAAAAGCATGAAGCAATCCAATATTGCTCTCAGCATGACAGAAACATAATACATTACAACATGTTCCTCCAGTTGTGAAGCCATATGTCTTTGGAAGTTGTTGACAAGTCTGTTCGATTTGGAGATGGAAGCCACCGTGATTCTATGTGATAACTAGAGTTGTATAAAAATGACAGAGAACCCAGTGTTCCATGATAAGTCGAAGAACATAAAGATACAATATCACTACATTCGTGATATGGTGAAGAGGGGAGTTGTAAAGCTCCAATATGTTGGCACAGATGAGAATGTTGTAGATGTGTTGACCAAACCTCTGTCTCGTGTGAAGTTTGAGTACTTTTGAGACAAGCTTGGTGTTGTCCGAAAGGACCTCCCTCGAAAGGGGGAGCGATGTCGATAATACTATGGTATCTTAACCAACAACGAGTAGCTCTGTTAGTATTTTATATCCTAGGGGATTGATCATCCATGGGCAGATCCCAAAGGTTCAGTAAGGACGGTCTGTCAGAGTACTTATGCATGTATATGCCAGTTGTGGTCAGTAGTGGTAGCTCCGTTAGGATTTTATATCTTATGATTCCTGAGAAAATCCCGAAGGTTCGGTAAGGATGATCCTGTTAGAGTACCATGTGGTAGCTTGTTAGGGTTTTATATCCTAGGGAATCTTATGATTCCTGGGTAGATCCCGAAGGTCCGATAAGGATAGTCTGTCAGAGTACCACAAATGTTGTTGTTGATACACCTGCCTCATTCTTTTGCCACATGATGATGATGTTGTTGTTCCAACCTCGTGTTGTTGATGCTGTTGTTGTACTACCTTCGTGCTGTTGATGATGTTGTTGTTCCAACTTTGTGTTGATGATGATGTTGTTTTATCTTTGTGTTATTGATGTTGATGTTTAAGATTCATGTTGTTGATGATGATGATGTTACTCCAACTTCATTCTGTAAACGATGATGATATTGATGATGAGAAAAAATTTTGATGATTTATATATGTGCCAGTCAATGTTCCAGATATTGATGATGATGTTGCCCTCTCCTTCTCTTGATGATCTTGTTTTGGGTCATGTCAGTAGAATACCCGTCTCATTAAGGGGGAGTGTTGAAATATTGTAACTTCGAAGAATATTCTAATTATATTTGAGTTATTATCTTATAGATCAAATCCCCTTTTGCAGATTGATCATGTCGGGCCTTGTTTTCACATCCATTTGGCCTAGCGCCTCTTGTTTCCTTTGAGTTTTCACATCCATAATCCTAGCAGATTGATCATAACCAAATTGTTATGATCAATATCTTGGATTTTTCATCAAGCCAAGTAAATATGGGGTTGCACATTGGTCGTGGTTTGTCTCAAAAGTGGAGCGCAAAGTGAATCTATGGTGTAATCRTTAGATTTCTAGGGAGGCAGATTAGTACTTATTAAATCAATATTGGAGGTGATTTCTATYGGCTRACATCTCTTGACTTTGATCTCAAAAGGCATCCTTACCCAGATCCAAAAAATCTGCTTCARTTACCTTTGGAAAGGTAGCTTGAAATACAAAGGGTCGAATCTTGCAAACTAGAAAAGCTTATCAAAACCCAAAGCTTTGGGTGGATGGGGATTAAAGGACGATTATGTTTGGAYAKGTGCATCAGATAGGTCTTTATGTGTTTTCTTGATGCAAGCGTGTCTCTGGTGTCATATTCTAATTGCCAAATACATTGCCCCGCTCACAATAGTGGATTGGATCCGCCAAAGAAACAAGCTCATTCCAAATGATTCAACRCGATGGAGGGCATTGCCACATGCATTTTTGGTGATTGGTAAGGACCTAGCTTGGAAGGTCGACAATGCAACACATGTGAGAATATGATCAAATGAAATAGTYRGATGTGGAGAAAGASTGTTTTTAGCAAAAGATTTAAAACTCACCTTACRTCTGAAAGGATYTTGTACTCTTAACCAGGTTGCTAATATGGAGACGTCAACCATTTGGGCCAGGAACTGTTTCTTTGCCATGGATTTGGATTTAGATCACACTTGGACACAAGATTGGTCTTGTTTCACTTCAAAACTACAAAGAGTGCACATCCACTTGTAGGATATTAATGATGAACTAGCTTGGGTTTTCCATTTGTCTTGTGGGAAATATTCAACAAAAATGGGATATCATTCATTGATGAATCGAGGGGATGAAAACATCCAATAGTGGTATATTCATCTTTGGAAGATCAAAGGGCCTCCAAAGGCAGTCCTATTTTTCTAGCTAATACTCAAAGGAAGGGTCCTCTCATGGGATCGACTACAAAAATGCGGTCAACATGGGTCGGGGATCTGTTACCTTTGTAAAAACATTAAGGAAACCAACATACATATTTTCTTGGAATGCGACTTTGCTAGGAAAGTTTAGAAATAAGTGGAGGAAAACTTGGGGACCCCAAATCTATAGTCTAAGGATAATATTCAAGAGTGCTTTAAAGGTTTCTTTTCGAACCCAAGGCTACACTCGTGGAAGGTGCTCCCCATACTAGTTTCTTGGGGTCTGTGATTGACTCGAAACACTAGCCTTTTTTAGAACAAAGCCTTTCCTTCTATCAAAGTCTCACAAAAGGTGCTTACCCTGCTTCAGTTCTATAAGGCCACACCTACTCCAAAAGTCACCAGAGTTTTTGAACCTCTATCTATTAATAAGAACAACCCCTGGGGGTTCTGTTAAGTTTTAGTGTTGTTATTAGATTATTTCCAAATTACACGAGCATTCAATGCATTTTCAAAACAACAACATAAAGAGGATCATTGAAAGAAACACAATCACAAGGTACGCAACATTTTATCTTGGGAAACCCTCATGGGGGAAAAAACCCAGCAAAAACTTCCTCAATAATAGATTGCCAATACAATGCCAAGACTAAGATCAAAACATCAAGAATAAACTAAGAGTGAGCATGCGCCTCTCTTCTCCATCCTCCTACAACTACAATTGTCTTCAAGATATGCGCACTGGATGAATGAGTGTGAGAGTGAACAAGTGAGGCACCATCCTCACATATAAATACTAGTTGAGGAGGCGCTAGGGTTATGATCAATCCTCTGGCCTGGCTAGGGTTATGAATATCAACACCTCTTTCCTTTTAGTTTTGATGGTATGGATGCCCTCCTGTGTTGCTCCAATAGCTTCGTGAATGAGCTTGCCTTTCAAAAAACCAAATTGTTCTTGAGATA
>JASDQU010372006.1:30959-42443 GCA_032191745.1 Picea mariana | reverse complement strand
TTCCTTCGACATACCAGTAGCTGGTGTACTAGTAGTTTGTGTACTGGTAGGTTGTGTACCAGTAGCCTGTGTGCTTGTAGACGGTGTACCAGTAGGCTGTGTACCAGGATCCACAACGATCCATTGTTCTTTGTCTACAAGAAGGTCCTCCATCTTGAACTTCCATAGCTCAAAGTTTTTTACCGTTGAACTTCTCTATCTCGATTCTAGATGAGCTTGCCATTCCTCTTTCTTTACTCGAATCTCCACTGGAAAAGCTCCCACTAAACCCAGGTTTATCATAGACCCAAGATAAACTTGATCTATCAAGACCGAGCCAAACCCTCAGCAACAAAGGCGTCCTTCTGAAGCCAAAAACAAGCTCTGATACCACATGTAAGTTTTAAACTTGCGAAGTAAAGCAATGCATATAGATTCTTAAGCAAGACAAAAATTAATCAATGGCTCATACACAGAGTACACAAAGATTTTATACCAGAAACCCTCAACCAGGAAAACCTTTCTTATTTTCATTATATCTCGAATTTCACCATTTGCCATACAATATATACAATGTTTTTAGGTATTCCATAGATACCAAAACCCTAATCCCTTAATTCGGGATTAATTTACAAATCTGCTAAAAATAGCAAAAACTGCCCCCAAAAAAAATTTGGGGGGCGCTGCCTCGAACGCTACACGTAACTAGGGGGGGGCATACTTGCCCCCCCTAGGACCCCCCTAGGAAAGTGCCCGACGCACACGATAGAGCTCTAGGTGAAGGGATCGTTAGATGTAGTTGTTGTATCTGACGCGCCCACACACACACACATGCAAAGAATATAACACATACCCAACACTACTCAGGATTTGCAAACTACCCTCCAAGAGCTCAAAGATGCCCTTTACAGAGAAGGTTTTTCGGTGGATGACAGAACAACAATTGAAGAGTGTGAAGTTGAACAAGAATATCACTCACCACCTGTAGAAGAAGTGTTTGAAGAACATATCCTAGAAGAAAGTTGTCAAGAAGATCTCGATGATGAAGACCTTGATGAGACACCGATGTCCATTTTTTCGCTTGATGAAGATGATCTTGTGGAGGAGCCCTCTTACGTGGTTGATCAACACATTGATGATTTCATACATGTCAGGAGGCGTAGATGGGATGTGGTTTGTTTCGCTTTTGACACGGATCCCATTTGCGACATTGAAGGTAGTTCTCAAACAGGGATGATTTTAAGGATGGAAATTTATTTTAAAGTGTAGAAACCTTGGCGAATCTTACTAATCCTTCATATGTGAACGATAAATGTTTGGCGATATTTTTGTAAAAATATTCAAATTTCTAAGTACTTCATATTGCTTTTATAAAATTTTGGCGACTTTTAAGGTAAACTAATTTTATCCTATAGAATTTAGGTGAATCATTTTTAAAATAACGAATCTTGTTTTTGGAAAAACCATGGAAAATTAGCCCATGAACGAAATTTAGCCCCTAAAATCATCCCTGTTCTCAAACAAAAGGGTTTGAGTTGTCGTCTTCAGAGGATTGGTCTTCATGCACACATGACTCAGATGCTTGACATCCTGGTAATGATATGATCACAGATTTGTTCCAGGCTAATTCGTTGCATCATACTCATGAAGATATCCAACCACCTTCATGCTCATATCTTGATGGATACCAGGTCGTGGCCAGCCTAGAGTAGCCAAAAGCTCACCCTACAAAGCAAAAACATTTTCTTCTTGAATCTTTTTACAATGATTCGCATATGAAGAGGCAATGTCAWTCTTTCTCCAGACATGAGACGATCCTTTACCTCTTTTTTTCTTCTCTAAGGAATCATCATGATTTCTTGGGATCTCTCATGTCTCCTCAGTTTTTAGAAAGAAACGATCATGCTAATGGGGATGAAGATGAGCCATCATCTACATATGGTAGCCCTCTTTAGAGATGGATTGATCGAACTTGTGACCATCCTTTCGTGCAGGATTTCGGGGATGATTAAGATTGTGGTTACTCTTTTTATCAAGATTCCCCGCCTCCCACCCATCTCCATTGGTTTCATTTCATTTCATGATTATATTTCTATTTATGCTCATGATTATTATGTGCTCAACTTATCTTTGTGGTATTACATGATTAAACACATGGAGAGATACCTTGATGAAATAATGGATAGGTGGTTCCATTGGTTGTATGACTTCACTTGACATCACCTATCACCCGATCTTCAGGGCCACAAGGCCCCAAGTAAGTAGGTAGGTCATCCTGATTTCTTGCATTTGCATATTGATTTCTCATGGTAGTTTAGTTGCATTTCATTTTTATTTTCATTTTGCTGTACTTGCATTATTGATTTACATGTTTCTCTTTTCATCATATATATGAAAAATGTAAAAAAACTTTATTTTCTAAGATTAGTTGTCATTTTTTAAGTTTTGGATTTCTTTATATGGACAAAGGATGAGTGAGCCATCGTACACTTAACAATTTGTTGTTTCAGAGTGTGTAGGCACAGGTCCACCAGGAGATGTTGTAGTTCTCATGTACTCTACGACGAGCACATGTCCCCAAGTAGGAGCAAGATGATGAAGAATATGCTTACAAACGTCGTGTTTACACTAGCAGATAACACCAAAGTGCTCCTACCAGTTTCTAGTAATGCCCCACCAGAATTTACCTCTAAGTTTAATGGAATAAGAACATAGGTAATCAACCCTTAAAAATACTCCAATCTCCGAGGACGACCCAAAGAGCCCTTTAACTTCTAGAGCCGAACCAGGCTTTGGGTTCCCCAAACAATCCGATTGCATGGAATTTCTGCAACCTTTCTCAATTCCATAATTAACCTTCAAAGTATTTGACAAAAGGTTAATAACAATCCAACGTGCCTTTGAATCCATAGTCGGATAAGTTCCCACAAACTGGCCATGCAGATACACGGTATTGCTGACTCCTCCCCGATTTGGCATATTTTCATGTATTGTCTCGTCCTGGCCACCATCTCACATAATAGCCATGCTCCTTCCTTGTTTCAAATCCATTGAATTGGGAACCAATTCATACCAGGTACATACAGTCCTCCAACCGCAACAATCCCAGCCACGAGCCAAAGCAAAATCCCCATTGCGACGATCTTCTTTAAATGCCTGACAAGACTCAATTTCCTTTGTTGCATGCGACCTCCACACAGATATCCAGGATATCCACGTGTACAAGATGAACCCATCTCCCTTGCCAGGTCATGGTAACAGGGGTCACCATTCTCTCCTCTCCATCCACCCCCATAAGACCAGGGGCTAGACCTATTGCCTTATTCGCCAATGCGTCGACAACAATATTATGGTGGCGATAAATGTGAAAGAGTTGGGCCTTAACATGACACAAGGAGATCCTTATCCTTTCCACCAGACCTATGTCTTTCGAAGAAGAATTGAAAACAAAATAACAAATTGTGTTCCGAGAATCTCTAACTATATTCAACTCAGATATAGAACTCCAGTGCTAGATTTCCTCGAGGGTAGAAAAGCACCACTCCCACACCTCCCTCCCTAAGAATTAATAAATTTTAAAGGTATATTTTTAAGGATAAAGAAATACAAAATCAATAAATTTTGAAGGTAACATGGATACTAAGACATAAATATTTAGATACCATATTTTGTATGAATTTTTATATTTTTGGAAATATATTAATAAAAAAAAAATGAATTTTAAATAACATATATTTTGGATAAATAACATAAATTTATTTTAAAAGAAGGATATTATTTAATGGTGAAATTATCTATTGGGATATTTAAAATTTAATAAATTATATATATATATAAATTTTAATAAATTTTAGAAGTGAAAAAATACAAAAATATTTAAAAATTACAAAATTTAATCATTTTTAAAAATAAAAAAAATATTTAAAAAATTATTCACAACATTTAAAAATTACAAAATTTAATAATTTTTAAAAATAAAAGAAATACTTAAAAAATTATTAATATTGTAGTAAAAAAATTGTTAGGTTAAAGATTATTTATATTTTTTCTTTATGTCTAAAATACAAAATTTAAAAACAAAAATTGTTAGGTTAAAAATTATTTATATTTTTTCCTTATTCTAAAATACAAAATTTAAAAAAAAAATACAAAATTTAAAAAAAAAATTGTAAAGATTATTTATATTTTTTCCTTATTTCCAAAATACAAAATTTACCCTTTTAATTTAAATATACAAGATTTATCCTTTTAAAGAATGTTTAAAAGATTTTGTAAAATTTTACTTTTAACATAATAATTTTAACAATATTTACCATATATTTTCCTAAAAACATTTCCAATCTAAAAATATGATATAATAGTTTTTATAATATTTACCATATATTTTTCTAAAAACATTTCGAACCGAAAAAATATAATATAATATAATAGCTTTTAGGATGTTACAATATTTTTTCCTAACAACATTTGCAACCCAAATAAGTGTCAGTGAATATAACAAATATTTCCAGAAATAAACACAATTGATAGAATGAAAAATAAATCCATGCATTTTTTTTCGAATCCAAATAGAACCATCGACATATGCTGCCCTCCAATTTCCAGCATTTGTTTTAATTGAAGAATTATTAAAAATTTAATACATAATACAGAAGAGTTCGAAATTTAATATCGGAATCCCTGAAAATTAGCAATGATATTTAAATTAAAATTAACTCATTCAATAATAAAACTTCATGCTTTTTTATTTATTTCTTAATATTGCTTTGGAGACCAACGGGTGTTGTTCCGTTACACTAACCGAAATATAATTAATAATTGAATGAAGAAGACGGGTCAAAACTGGTCTTGCCTTGTGCTGTTCTAATCACTGTTTTTTCAAAATTATTCAACAATTATTTAATCCAACTTCAAATTTAAAATCATTTTCTTATACTATCGATTTTTTCCCTCTAATTATTTCATAACCTTATTTATATTTGAAGCTAAGTTTCGAGATAAATTCGAGTCGAGTTTTCTCAGAGATAAAAACCTTCCAAAATACTAATAAGTATACCTGTAACATTAGCCAAGAGATCAACAGCATAAGGAGATGTTAAATATTTGATTTATTAATTGCATTCAGTGAAAGCGTGATGTTTATGCAACTTACCAGACAGTACGAGCCTGAGGGTTGCAACAATCCCTCTCACAAGGTGCACTTTAACACCTGGTTATACATAATTTACTGAATTCCATACATGTATTTTATTTCTGCTCCGCCTTCACAACAGGTGAGTGCTACTAGCATCAAAATACAATGAAGGGGTATGGTGAATGGAGACTCACTCCCTTTGTGAACTCTCAATCAGCGATCATAATGCAGATCGTAACACAGTAGGCTCAAGAAAAATTGCGGCATAATTTTTCTTTAACATATTTCATATGGTTATGCATGGAGATGCTCATGTTCACTCCCTTCAGCCAATTCTGTTTGTCTTGGAGAATCGCTTGAATTTTTGACGTTATTCTGTGGCACTGGCTCATAACTTGCAGCAGAGTTTGAAGTGCATGCTTCTGCTTTCAAAACGGTTGAGCACAGAAAAAATAATGACGATGTGTATATACTTATATGCCATAAACTGCCACAAGTAGGAAGGGGTTTTGTATTAGAGTCAAAATCTAAGCCTAAGGGCGCCAACCTTCATATGGCTGCTCTCTATATTTTATATTGAATAAACAATATGCAGATAGAGAACTTAAAATTTAACAATTAAATATTAAAAAAACACGGGTGACAGGATAGGTCGTTGCTATAGAGACATAAAGACGGAGTTAAATCAGGCCTCTTGAGAAACTAAAAACCAGAAACCAGGGTGGGGAATCAAAACAAAATCTCCAATCAGATCAAACGGAAACTACTTAATGGTGGTCCTAAGACCATAAAAATAGATGTGCCATATAAATATTTAAGTCTGTCCTGAGAGGCCTTGTTTTCTTTAATTCTTATTGATTATTGTGAAACCATTGATTAATGGGAAGTAGTAACCATTGAATGGGTAATCAATGGTTGAGCATAGACACCCAGCAGGTTTGTTACGGCCATTACCAATTCCAGAGTGGAAATGGAAAGCAGTAACCATTGATTTTATCACTAAATTTCCCAAGACAGCAAGACAACATGATTGGCAAAGTATTTTTGAAACCAAAATTTAGATCATCTAGTTTAAATAAACACAAACTAAAAAACATACACAAGTATTACCTGTGCCAGATCCAGTATGTCTGAAGCGTTTCCAGATGCCAGCTCAGGGCTGCTGATCCTAATGCTAGAAAACCCAAGCATATAAACCTCCACCGAAATCTTTTACAAAGTTTCTGAAAGAGATTTTGTGATCCTATTTTCAAGGCCTGCCATCTGCAACCCAATACCTTGCACGTCAATTGGATTCTTTACAAAAATCAACACAATACTGATAATAATATTAATCATCTACTATTGTAGCATCTATTGTATGCCTAACTGTGCAGTATTTCCCGTAGAAAAGAATAATAATGCACTCAAATTACTGCAGGTCAAAATATTAACCTACTTTCGTGAGAATCCTGTTTAGCTAATGTCTCAGAGTTGTCCTTTTTTGGAGAGTATTATAACCAATAAAGATCTACACCATGCAAATTTTGTATCTTTGTTTTGCTTTTATAGAGTAAGGATCTATACAGGGATTTCAGGAATGGCATCTCTGCACACTAAAAATATCATCAACAAGATGATACTCTTTTAACATACCAGGGGATCAACATCATGCCTCAAATTCAAACAAGTGCAACATCTACACCTCCGAAATAGAAGTGCTCAATTTCTGCAGTGCTCTTCTCAGTTGCGACAACCCTTTCTTGAGCTGTGACTTGCTTTGCTGTGGTAAGTTCCATCTAAAGGCAACCCTGCCAAACTCAATCTCACCAGTGCAACCCGATAGATAACAACCGGTGTCAACACCAAGTCAAGTGTCATTTGGTTTACTTAGTAATAATAACATAAACCTGAACCAATTCAGTGTTTTCCTTTGTAACCAATCTCTCTCCCTTATAAAGAGGATCACATAGAATATTAGGAAGAGGTTGGACAATTTAGGGATAGCTTGTTTTACACTTGTGAGTCTTATCCAAGGCATTTATCCTTGAAAGAGATTTCCTTGTAATTCAGTTTCAGTTAATAAACAAAGAGTTCTACTATTTTATGCACAATGTTTTCCTTTTTGTTTGCTTGCATTTGTCCAGTCTGAATTATACATTATTAACCCTTCGATAGTCTGTCCCCTGATTCCTTCCTAGGTGTGATTAGATCAATCAGCTTTAGAGCTAGAACCTCCTAGCCTACAATTTCCCACTTGGAAATTTATACCAATGCTCTCCATTAGTGTTGCACCAGCCTACGAATCGTATCCCACCTTGGATATATTTGAGATTTCAAAATTTCATGGTGATGACATCATCCACTTTGGACTACATTCCTACACGTCGAATTAACAATACAATGGGAGACGAAGTGGGTGCCTCTACAACAAAAGGATAACATGTTATGGAAGAAGCTTTGTGCAGAAGCTTTATGAAATGCCAATCATGGAGCCTGTTACCCCCTCTCACCTAGGGGTAACTAGAGGAGATCATTTCTCATGGTAACATCCCCCCTATCATTGGTCGCTGATGATTTTATGTTAGAATGTAGCAGGATTTTTTTAGAGTGATGCAGGTTGCAGGTCTTGGAGTACCGGAGATTTTGAGGTTCTTATTCGCTCTACAGTGAGCACATGTCCCCATGTTGGAGCTAGATGTTATCCCCTCTCACCTAAGGGTAACTAGAGGAGATCATTTCTCACGCCCTGCAATGAAGACAATGATGCCGATAATGATTATGATCGATATTCTCCACAGACAATAGCTCCTTAGATGCCTCCCCCCTCATCTAGCTTAGCTCATTGCACTTGATCAACATTGTTCATTCGATGATGGTGGTCCCGTTATCCCCATTTTGTGGATAACTAAGGAGATTACGTCTCGAGGTCCTTAGGTTGCAGATATGGAGTGTCGAGAGGCCACATCACCAACAATATCCCTTTTTCACAACTAGAGACCCGCATTGCCACCATAGTGATCCAACAACTGGTCATCGTCCACACCATCTTGCCACCACAGGTCGCTTGGGTCTTTCTCCATGCGGTACAAGTCAGGTATGATGGTGGGTATCATTTTAATATTTGAGGCATTCTATCTTGTGTATCAGAGGTCATTTTTTATTATGAGACATTTGCTTTGGAAACTATGCCTTTCACCTTGTTTAAATACTGGTGGTTGGCTTGGGGCACTCAAGTAGATGGTCACCCTTAGGATGGGGTGTTTCTGGGAACTTCCTTTGATGAGTCATCGTGCCACTCCCAACCATACTTACAACTTTCCATCATTATTTCCCCTCATGACATCATCTCTTGGGATTTTAGGGTAGATTGACCCTAGAAGGGACCATTCCTCATTTTATGGGAAGAAGGGGCTAAAGGTCCAGAGGGGAGTTTGTAATGTCTCCATTTTTGGACATTATTACATTGTTATGTCTACCAGAGTAGCCAGATAGGGATGAAAGCGAGTTCAAGAGATATTAAGGGGTTTTATTGGGCCCGACTTGCATCTTTCATCATTAGGATCCATTCCGCACAACTTGGCTTTGGTTCCATTGCATTCCGACGATTTTCGTAATTTTAAGTTATTATGGGTCATATTTTAATTAAATTCACTAAGAAGGTCATAATGGGCATATTACTTGGAGAAACCTCTTAGTGTAATAGCTCATCATAATCGGGAGGAAGAACACTACAGGATAAGATGATGAGAAGTGACTTTCAGTGGTCAGAGAAGCCATAAGGATGGATAAATCACTTTTTAGAGGTAAAATGGTTAATTAATTAATTAAGTGATTTAATCAAGGAATAATAAAATAAAGTAAACGTCACTTGGAGAGAAGAGGTCAACAACGAATTAGGGTTTTGGGAAGCTATAAAGGAAGGGTACATCAACCTAATTGATCATTATGTTATGATTTGATGTTGAGAGAGTTTCCAAAGGAGGAGGAGAATTGACCTTCTATTGTTTTGTGGATTTCTGGAGGAAACCACCACCTTGATCGGTTTTCAAAACTCGCGGATTGTGGCAGAGATTAACACATGTGGGTTTTGGTCTAACGATAATAGTAGTCCGATGTAATGTCCCCACTTTGGGACATTATCACAGTGCAAAGGTTTATGATGACCAGAGTAGCCAGATGGATGTTAGAGTGAGTACAGGGATTATTGAGAGGCATTGTGGGGTCCAGCTTGCATTGCTCATCATATTCCATCATTATGAGCCATTCCGCATAGGTTGGATTTGGTTCCGTTGCATTCCGACGATTTCCATGATTTTGACTATTTTGAGCTATAAGTTAATTAAATTCACTAAAGAGGTCATTTTGGGCACATTACTTGGAGGAACCTCTTAGTGTAATAGCTCATTAGAATCGGGAGAAACAACACTACAGGATTGGATGGTGAGAAGTGACTTTCAGTGGCCAGGGAAGCCACAAGGAGAGATAAGGAGATTTTCAGAGGTAAAAAGGTTAATTAATTAATTAAAGTGATTTAATTAATTAATTAAATATTAATAAAATGAAAGTCACTTTGGAGGGACAAGCTGAGCCAAAAAGTATAAAGGAAAGGCAAGGGCCTCTACTCATTCATTCATGTATGATCATATTTTCATATCTGGCTTCTAGCTAGTGAGCCCAACATTGGGGGTTTTGAGGGTTTTGACTTAACAAACCCTAGAGGACGATTTGGTGGTGAAAGATTCCACCTAGCTTGTCCCAAGCTTGGTCTCGGAGATGCAATACGCTCCCACACCATTCTAGTTCCAGATCTACTTAGTTGTAGGAGGATTCCACATCAGTTACTTGTGCAGATAGAGAGAGGGCGCACCAGTTGGGGGTTTCCAGCAAGGGGGGGCGCACCATTCTTGGAGAGAGATTCATTGCAGGTGATTGGCAGGGCTTTTGGAGATTCTATCACCTGGGTATTCATTACAGGGCTTTGGACATCAGATCTAGTCCATTCTTGAGAAGTTACCACGGCTAGATCATCATCTACAGGTTGGGACGACTTTGGGAGAGAGAGGACGATTTGGTGATTCAGTGATTTGCAGATCTAGGAGGCTATACCTCATATCTGACCTTGAAACTCCTTCCGGGGGTTTATGATTGCCCGATCTATCATTTTAGAGAGTTTCAGGAGGTTTGGAGGTCTCATTCACCCAGGCCAAATTATCTAGGGTTTTAGGCATCCAGGGGGGTGCACCATTCAATGGAGGAGTTCAGATCCACAGGGTTTGAGAGTGACTTTGGATATTTGGGCACCTGGGTTGTCCTTACAGTTGCCCGATCTATCAGTTGGCATATTTCTTGGGGTGATTGGACACTTTTGGCAGCAGGGCCGAATTGTTGAGGAGCTTCAAGCTATCCAGCAAGGCGTGGCACCTTCCTGCTAGGGGGTTTAGCATTCTTACGGCCCAGATCTACTTGTATTCAGTCTTCATTATATATCCAGCCTTTGCAGGCTTATTGTAGTCTTCTATTGGAGCATTTTGTAGCAGCTCTATTGTCTATCTTCTTGGCCATATGTTGAGCATTCCAGATCGACATCTTCATTGTAGCAGGTTTCTCTATTTCATGAATAAAAGCAGTTTTGAGATGTTTTGGATTGTCTATCATATTGCATATGGTTGAGGTATGGTTATATCTTCTTGTTTATTGCTGCAACACATATATAACACATCAGTAAACCCTAAGGCCGAAATCAAGAGGCCATTATGCAAGTAACACATGTAAACAAGTAGATCATCCAAGTGTTTGACGAAATACCACAACCAGAAAAAGTTTAAAAAGACACCAAAACCGTGATGATCCTTGCATAATGGCTTGGGATCATTACATCCAACAAATGGTATCAAAGCAATATGTCTCAAGTTCAAAACTCGCCCTGTTACCCCTAAACCTAGGGGTAACTAAGGAGATTATGTCTTGAGGCCCATAGGTCCTAGACATGGAGTGCCGAGAGCCAAACGACTTAAGCATGGCCTCGAAGGGCCCCTTTTTTCCACATCAGAGCCCACATACCATCGACAACAGTATCCATCACACTGGCCTGGTCCTGAAATGGCAATGAGTCTTGCTCCATGAGGTAATAAGTCTGGGTATCATGGTATGTATCGCTCCGATTTTTAAAACATTTAAACATGTAGCATTGAATCTTTCTGGATTTCATAACGTTTGCTTGACTTTATGCTCTTTGCCTTGTTCAAACCTGGGAGGGTCACATGGTGCCCTAGTAAGTGGGTTTCCCTTTAGGATAGGTTGTTACCTAAGTGGATCTCTGAAAAGTCATCACTCGTTCCCTCCATACTTACCATTTTCCATCTTTATCCCCTCCATCTATCCACATTTTT
>JASDQU010372005.1:39490-51529 GCA_032191745.1 Picea mariana | reverse complement strand
ATAACCCTATCCTCCATGATATTCTCCATGATCTTCTCAATAATCTCCTCCATGATCTCCTCAAATTCGAATTTGAACATAGAGTGCCACATAAAGGTGCCTAGGAAGCTTCTTTTGTACCTACACATGTTAACAAACTCATTCTTATTGTTAGGTGTAAGTATAAGCATATTATTTTCTAAAGTTTAACCACAAATCCACTTAAAAATGTTAAGAATTGATAAACTTTGGAAAAGCATAGTTATAACCCAATGATGAGGTAAATGTAATAATGTGGAGGTGATATGAAGGTGAAATGGAAGTAATTGTGAAGGTTTTAGTGAATTAATGGAGTGAGAATAGGGACTATTTTGAAACCCTACAGAAGGCAAGAGAGTTAGCTGTCGAACTTGAAAGAACAAAAGAAGTCTTAAAGAACCTGTCCATGTAAAAGAGAAGAGCGCCCACCCCAGAAATATTAAGAGAAGAGGTAACACGTTTGAACCCTTTGAAAGACCCTCAACAGTGCAAAGTTACTACGCTAAGAGAAGATAAGAATAAGAATGGAAAAAGCAACCTAGAGACTCAAATCACAGGAAAGAAGGCAAGAGAGCTCAGTAAGAAGAAAGCAAAGCTAGAAAAACTACAGGATGTTCAAGAGAGGACTTCGCAGAAGGCAGGCTTGCATAACTTGAACCTCGTCGGAATAGCATAACCGCGCAGAATGGAACTTTACCACCACGAAGCTATATGACCGTTGGAGGCATCCCGACCGTTAGAATGACGCTCTAGAATGGTTATAAGCACAGTTATTGCCGGAAAGATCACCATTGGACCGTTGGGACTGCGCCCTAACAGATGGAATCACATTGATTGAGGCACTCCGACCTGTTGGAGGAATCTGTTACGACGTTGCTTATTTAACTCGTCAGATGCTGCGCCCGGACTACTTTTTGCAAATCGAGATATCCGAGCTAACAAAGAAGTGATTGCATACCATGTTGTGCTATCTAGACCTTGCCATTGATTCAATTACCTCGAGTGTCCGTTTTCCCACCCGAGTTCTTTTATTACAAGTGTGAATGTCGGGCGAGCATAGCACGCTAGAGAAATCTATTGAAGAGATTTTGATCGACCTCATGGTTGAGAAAGTCATGTCTGTAGGAATACAGGCATCGTCGACAGGAAAATTGCAAGCATCCCCCTTGACTGCACGTTGGTCTAGCCGAACCATGACTAATAAAAGAAGCAAGCACCGTGATGATCTAGCGAACGCAAAGTAAATCCCGTCGGTCTTTCCAGAGTACATCCCGCCTCTGGTTGGTGCAGTTAGCTGTGAAGATATGGAGGAGATAACCAAGGAATGGCCAGTCGAATTCCTCGTATCGGTCAAAGATGTAGAAATCTCCGACCCCGACATCATCGGAAGCCCTTTGGTCACCTGGACCGAGTAAGATGCACAAAGCATGGCAAAGAAAAAGAAGAAAAAGGAAAAAGTGCAGGACATAGAAAGTGACGAGAAGGATATCACATTGGAGGAAACTACGCCTAACTCACCTGCAGGAGGAGGAGGAGACGAAGTAAACCAAGAGGAGGGAGGGGAAGAAGACAAGAAAGAAAAAGGCAAAGTGACACCGCCAAAGGATCCCCTCACAGAGGCCGAGACGTCCAAGAAAAAGAAGGTTTCTCCGCAGAAACGCTCATCACGGAAGAAGTCCCGAGCCAATAAGCCTCAATCACAGAATGTGCTCACAGTGGATGATATTGAGCTCATCATCACAGCCATAGAAGATGCTTTAGAAGATATCTTGTAGAGACATGACTCAAAGCAAGAAACTTTGTATGACAGAATAGAGAAGGAGCTCAAAGACATTCAACAAGCTATCCATTTGAGCCGTGCAATATCCACTACACCTTCTTCATCAGAAAGTGCAGAATTGGGGGATGAGCACGCCCAATTACAGAGGCTAGTAGATGAAACCGAGGCTTGACTCTGTCGAGCCCAGGAAGAAAAGGAGCAGGCCACAAAGGCCTTAAAGTAAGAAAAGGAGGAGGCCTTAGAGAAACTTCGAGTTGCGCAGCAGGAGAAAAATGAAATTCAGGTGAAGTTCAAGTAGAACAATGTGAAGATACAGGAAGAAAAAGACCAATTGCTCGCAGAGCAGATTGCGATCAAGGAGGCAGTGACTAGAGCACTTCACTCTATGCCGGTCTTGGCACAGATGGAAGAAGAGACAATTGAGAGCCAAGTGGGGAAGCTCGCTGAGGCCATTCAACAACTTCAAGCAAGAGCAGCAGAGTTAGAACTTCAAGTAGTGCCGAGCACTCCACAAGAAGTGCGTGATCATCGGGAAGAAGCTGCCAGGAGCACAGTAGAAGGAATCCGGGTGTTGGCCTCATAGTGCAAACAATTAAGTGATCGAAGTGCGCAAACCTACGAGCGCCTTGCAGAAGACCCGGAGCTGAGGACATTGGAAGCACAACTCCAGGGGTGAAGCAACAGGCGTCCACAGAGAAAGCACAAATGAAGCTGCTTACTGTTGTTGAGAAGATGAAGAGGTTGCAGGAGCAGCGCGCAGTCCAACAACATGTTACTGCTATCCAGAGAAAAGTTATGGAGGTGACACATAGACTCCAGCCGGTGCAGAACGAAGCTTGCACACTTTTTGAAGAGATCGAGGGACAAGGCTCACAAATAGAACACGTAGTTATGACAATGGAACAATGTCTGGAAGGGCCTGTCAGCGAGTAAGTAGTTCATGATTTCACCGAGCAGGAGGCTCTGGCATAACAATAAGTCGAGGCAGTGTTTCCCAGATCGGAGTGACTCAGGACAAGTCACAAGTGAGTGTTGGGGGCCTGTTGGCCCTCGACCAAGTTTTGAGGAAACATTGGTCGTGTTTGACCATTTTTGGGATTTCGACAGGCTGGTCAAAGATGAAGCACCCAGGTGAAGCGGATATCGCAAGATCTTTCCCATTTTGCGGGATTTTTGGGCTCTTAGGGTTGATGTAATGGGTATGGGATGTCGACCCATGGGTTTACCCATGTTTAGGCCTTTTTGTAATGTATAAATAAGTAGATAAGCGATGTAAGAAGTAGTACTTGTAATTGTCTTAATGCATGACTAGTTGGCTTTGTGCAAGAAGATGTGTTAAGACTTGTAGAGCTAAGTGCAAGTGATTGTAAGAGGCTTTGTGCAAACAGAATGTGTAAGGCTTTCTGCTATTCAGAAGTTGGCTTTGTGCCTTGACCTAATTCGGGGAGGGATGATCTGGCGTGGTGCCTCCCAATCTCCTGTCCTTTGCGGAGTAGGTTCTGCGGCTTTGTGCACAGGAGTAGACAAATGTAAGGAGATCAAAGACTAATAAATAAGAAGAAGAAGTTGGTGGACATAGCCCCACACTGGGGTGAACCACGTATATCCTGTATCGATGTGCTTTGTGCAATGTTGTTCATGTGATTTATGAATCTATTTGCTTAGTCCACTGTTCTTGATGTATGATAGATAGATATATGATTGATTGGTGCTTCATGACTGATGAATGTTAGATATGAGCTTATGCTATGTGCTAAGAGGTTTTAAGGGTTAGATCTTGATTATTTCTGTGCTAATCTATAATAAGGGTTAATCTGCGATGTGAATAAGAATCATAACTTAATGCATACTGATATCTAAGTGCTCTGTTAAGTGTTGTAGTCATAGATATGTGTCCCAGCTAGGTTGTAGACACCTGAGTCCTACAACCCCGCCTGCCTCTACCTCGGGTGAGACTTCATCTGCTTCGCAGGTGTTGCCGAATGGGTCGATAGTTAGGGTTTTGTTGGTGCGTTGTTGAAGCGTTGAACCCTGGGTCTGCCCCTGTGCCAACAGGAGGCTCAAAAAGTTTCAAGTTCTCTACATTTTTAACTGAGTAAGTCTGCATATAGGGTGGAAGATCCAAATGAAAAGCATTGGTACCACTTTTATCCAAAATAGTGAAGGGTCCATAACGAATGGGTTTGAGTTTCTTTCCTTCACCCTTCAATATCTCTCCGTTGATGTGAAGCCATACCTGGTCTCCAACCTGGAAATGATGATCAACCTTGTGTTTGTCATGCTGAGCTTTATACTATGATTGACTTTTCTCCAACTGTTCCCTGACTGCCTGATGTACCTGCTAGATCCTTTGGATGAACTTGCAGGCTCTGTCCTCTTTTCTTTCTTTCATTTTAATTGACATCTCTCCCATACATCAAGTCCAAAGGAAGTTTAGGTAGGTACCCAAAACATGTCTCAAAAGGTGAACACTGAGTGGAGGAATGTAAGGCTCGGTTGTAAGCATGCTGTACATAGGGTATTTCTTCATCCCATAACTTGGGATGCTTGTTGCAGTAGCCTCAAAGCAAAAGTACCACTGTTCAGTTTACAACCTCCGTCTATCCGTTGGTCTGTGGATGGAAAGCAATACTCCTCTTCAATTTTGGTGTCCATCATTCTCCACAATCTTGTCCAAAAATCCCCAAGGAATCGAGTATCTCGATCCAAGATAATGGATGTGGGTAACCAAAAGTGAACCCAAACATACTCAAAGAAGAGATTAGTAGTATGCTAAAAAATTATTTACTTTTTACATGGCATCAAGATACACATATTGCTGAACCTATCCACTACAACATACAAATAGTCATGACCCCCTTTTGGCATTGGTAAACCCCCTACAAAATCCACGGAGATACTTTCCCATGGATGGGATGGAACATGTAGTGGTGAGTATAGCCCCTATTTTATATTAGTGGGCTTACAAGTAGAACACATCACACACACCTTTACATACTTAGTTACAATTTATTTCATTTGAGGCCAGTAACAAAACCTCTGTAAATGAGCCATAGTTTTTTCTACCCCAAAATGCCCAAACACAAGAGAAGTGTGAGCTTCTCGTATTACATGGACTCATTCACTTGTAGGAATACACAACTTTCCAAGATGGTAGAGTAGTTTTCCCTGCAGACAAGAGTTCTCTAGCTATGCACCATGGGTTAAATTCTCATATATTTCTTTAAAATCTTCATCAATGGCATATTGTTCCACATAGATATCACGAGATAAAGAAGTATTCTTCAAAATAATAGAAGCAACAATAGGAGGTCTAGAAATCATATCAACTACCTTGTTACTTGTACCCTTTTTGTACTTGATTACCAAATGAATTTGTTGTAGAAAACCCATCCATCTGTAGTGTCGAGATTGTTGTAGTTTGGTTTGTGCTTGGAGATACTGTAAGGGTTGGTGATCTGTATGTATGATTATTTCCTTCTCTAACAAGTAGTGCTTCCATTTATTTACACTTTGAACTAATGCATACAACTCTTTATCATATGTAGGATAGTTAACACCAACTTGGTTAAAAGTTTCAGAGTGGTAACAGATAGGCTTACGATATTGCATCAATACTGCACCCATGGTGTATCTGCTGGCATCTGTCTTGATCTCAAAGGGCTGTTGAAGATTCGACAGTTCTAATACTGGTGCGGTACTGATATTTTCCTTCAAAGTGTAGAAAGATTTTTGTTGCTTTCCTTTCCACTGAAAAGTGTTCTTCACACTAGTTAAGGCTAGGCATGCAAACTAGCTGCTATAAAGGAGAAGTTTTAAATGAACCTCCTCCAATACTGGACTACACCTAAGAAGCTCCGGATCTCGGTTACACTTTTGGGCTCATGCCAATTTACAATTACATCAATCTTGGAAGGATCAATTTTTAATTGTCCTCCTCTTACAATATGACCTAATTATACAAGTGCAACCTTTTCAAATTCACATTCAGACAATTTTACATACAACTTTTCGCTTTGCAAAGTATCCAATACTTGCTTTACATGCCTTACATTTTCATCCCAAGTCTCGCTAAAACTAGGAATGTCGTCTAAATATACAATCACGAAATCATCTAGGAAAGGCCTGAATACATCATTCATCACACGCATGAAAGTTGTCGGAGCATTACAGAGCCCAAGCGACATAACTAGCCACTCAAACAATCCTTGTTTGGTTTTAAAGGTAGTTTTCCATGCATCCTGTTCTGCAACCCTGATCTGATGGCATCCACTGCGCAAATCCAACTTAGTGAAATAAACAACATTCTTTAATTGGTCAAGTAAATCTTCTATACGAGGAAGAGGGTATATATTTTTCATCGTGATTTTATTTAAGGCCCGATATTCGACACACATTCGACATGTGACATCTTTCTTTGGCACCATCACGATCGAAGAACCACAAGGAGATGAACTGGGCCAGATGAGCCCTTGATCCAATAAGATCTGTACCTAATTCTTGATCTCTGTCATCCCTACAACTGACATCCTGTACATGCCCACATTAGGAAGAGGAGAATCCTGTTGAAGATGTATCTCATGTTGGATTTCCCTCTTAGGAGGTAATCCATCTAGTTCTTGGAAAATATCATCATACTTAGAAACAATATCAATTAATTCTTTCTTATGAGAAGGATCACATCCTTGGAAAGCATCGGATGTTTCGACATCTTTCTCCCTTACGACCGTGAGTACATATCTCTTATTAGTGTTTATGAGTCTCTTCATTTGTCCTGCACTAACAAGTGTCGTGTTTACCCTCATGCTGTGAGATCTAATAATACATTCCAGTCCCCCTTTAGTAAGGTGGTATTTGTTCTCATGACGAAAGAAGAAATATTTTCTATCATAAAGATAAGGACTCCCCAACACTATGCCACATATATCAAGTGATACAACATCCAAATCCACTTCATCAATCAACTTTGAAGCAATATGAAATCTGACCCTACATTGTTTGGTGACATTAAGTTTTTCTTTATCACATACCCAACCAAGAGGATAAGGATTTGGATGTGGTTTTGTTTCAAGACCCATATTTTTGACAACTGCTTCAGATATCAAATTTACTTGGGAACTCAGATCAAATAATGTATCTATCTTAGTGTGTTTAGATACAACTCTTATGTGAAATAATTCATTCCTCTTTCGTTCATCATCATGAGATTCATTATTGGAATTTGAACTAGCATGAAGGGAATATTTACCTTGTACTTGAACCGATGTGATATTCCCTTCATCTCCTGAATCATAACCAAGATCTTATTGCACTGTAGCAACGTTTTTTGTCTTCCCCTTTCCACCAAACTGTTTCAGTCTCTTCTCTGGATACAGTTTCCAACAGTGTTGATCATCGTGACTGCTTTTATTGCAATGAGTGCAATATGACTTTCCTCCTTCTCTCGTCACTGTGGCGGTCTTCTTGTACTTCCTTTTAAACTTCCCACAGAAGTCCAGTCGCCCCCCTGGGGCTGCGCAAGTGCGATACGCTGACTCCTTCGATAGCAATTTCGCCTTACTGTTGAGAGAGAGAAGATCGAAAAATCTAGACGCCATGATGAGTGACGCAATCGAAGTCGAGGTAATCCTGATGGCGTCAGGAAAGATCAAGCATAGATTTAACAGAGGCGATAAGAAACCCCAAGGGGATGCACAACCATTGACATCTCGACCCTCAGACGACAAGTTCAAATTGATGATGAAGATGATGGAGAAACTGATGGAAATAATGTCCATGGGAAACATGCCCGCTCCTCGAGAACAACATGACCCACAACCCACAAATCAGAACCTTAGAAGGGGTCAGGTCCTGTAGATAAGACAAAGGCAATAGAGAGACCAGGGCGACCAAAAAACAAGGCCTCTGTTCCAAAACAATTACGCAGACGAGGATTTTGATCAGATGATCGAAGACCAAATGCATTGCTGCGATGACAAAGACACCCGCGTGTTTTTAACGAACGAAGAACATGATCAATACATGAGCGAAAATGACAATATTATGCTTGAGACAGATGACATGCTGTCCTGGGAAATGGAAAAATTCAGGAAGTGTTATCACAACACCATCATGCAGTTTTAGAAGAAATACAACCTTAGGAGCAAGAAGGCGCCTACCGAACCTTAGCAGACAAATCCCATAAGGAAACCTTCGACGGATACCCCTTCCACAAGCCGGTGAAATCCAGACAACTCGACCAAGGATGCGACTGAAAATGCAAAGTCAAAGGAGGAAGATCCGAGGAAAGTGCCAGAAACAAGCCTGGATACGTGTGGCAAAGAGGTAGAAAAGGTCTCTCCCCCTTTTAAATTTGAGAACGAAATGACCAAGATCAAAATCTCTTTCCCTTTCAATGAAATTATCAAAAAGAGTGAATATCGGGAGCAGATGATCAAAATGCTAAAAATGGGAGAAACTCCTGACACTTTGAACGTCCAGGACGATCACCCTGCCATTTTGTTTGGCCCGTGCATAGAGGAGACAAGCGATATTGAGGACGTTCCCCCATTCTATGTCAGTCTGAAGGTCCATGACATGACCTTGGATAACACCATGATGGATTCAGGTGGGTCGCACAACCTCATGCCAAAGGTGATCATGGACGAGTTGGGTTTGGATATCACCAGGCCCTATAAGGACCTTTTTTCTTTCGATTAGAGAAAATTCAAATGTTTGGGTGTCATCAAAGACTTGGTCATGTCGCTGGCCCAGATTCCTTCAAAGAACATGGTTATGGACATGGTTGTGGCTGACATACCCCCTAAGTTTGACATGCTGTTATCTAGGTCGTGGGTTGCGAAATTAAAGGGAACTCTGCAAATTGACATGTCATACGCCACCATCCCTTGTCTTCAGCCAGAAGAGACGGTTATATAGAGAAGTACTACTGAAATACATGGTAAGCAATAAGATGTAGCCGAATAACCATCCTATCTACTTCGTTGACACTGAGGTCAGATCCTCCATATTCTACAATGACCTTAGCTTTGAAGAGGAAGAATCGACAACTGTCATGATCATCGATGATAACGCTGCGCGACGAGCAACATAGTGCACCGTCCAGAGGAATCGCGTGGCGAACGAGATATGGAACATGAGTTTCAACGGTGCTGTTGGCAAGGAAGGGGTAGGGGCCGGTGTATGGATAAGTTCTTCCAAGGTGGGCACAAAACTCTACTCATACAAACTTGCTTTCGACTGTACAAATAACATGGCTGAGTATGAGGAACTAATTTTGGGCCTGAAAGTTTTGAAAGAATTGGGCGCAAAGAGGATAACAGTGCATGGGGACTCCGAGCTGGTTATAAACCAAGTGAAAGGCATATATCAATCCAAGCACCCCAGGTTGAGAGCGTACATAAACTTAGTGTTGGACCTCCTCGAAGAATTCTCAGAGTATAATTTATCGGCGATCTTGAGGGGGCATAATAAAATTGTCGATGCATTGGCCACCTCGGCCTCGGTTTTTAAAATTCCCATCTTTCTCAACAGAAAATATGAGATCGAAGTCAAACACACCGACGGTTCCCGATAATATCAAATATTGGTAGGTGTTCGAGGACGACAAACAGGTGGAGAGATTTCTCCAGATGAGCAACGAGTACGCTAATATAAACATTGATGAAAAATGTTGCTGCGAAAAATATGAAAATGCAGATGCATGCAGTAACGACGACCCTTTCCATAAACAAATAGCTGGAAGGGACATAGTACAATTGAAGAACAATATCATCCCAAAGGGGTTAGTTTCGTTGGAAAAATTGTTTGATGAAAACGATGTGGCTAGAAATCCCAAGATCACTGCAAATGATGAGGATGTCGAGGATTGCAACATTGAGACCCAGGAGAATCCGAAAATAATCAAATTATCGAAAACATTCAATCCATAGGTTAAACAAGACTACATCAAGCTCATGAAGGATTTCCTCGACGTTTTCACTTGGAGTTATGATGACTTAAAGGTTTATGACACCAAAGTGATTCAGCACGTCATTCCTCTCAGAGAAGACCAGAGGCCCTTCAAACAAAAGCTAAGATGGATAAATGCCTTACTGCTGCCACTAATCGAAAATGAGGTAAATAAAATTTTCGAAGATAAAATTATCGTTTCTTTAAGATTTTCGAAATGGGTTGCCAACCTAGTGCTTGTAAGAAAAAAGAGTGGCGAAGTAAGATTGTGCGTAGGTTTTCGAAACTTGAACAAAGTATCCCTCAAGCACCACTACCCGCTCCCTAAAATGGACTATATTATGCAAAAGGTAGTAGGTTCCCAGAAGATGTCCATGTTGGACGGTTTTTCGGGTTATAATCAAATCATGGTACACCTAGATGACAGGGAAAAGATGACTTTTACGACACCATGGGGGACGTTCATGTATGCTAAGATGCCTTTTGGCCTGATGAACATTGGAGATATCTTCCAGAGAGAAACGAACATAGCGTTTGCTGACGAAAAGGACAAGTTTATCGTGATCTATCTGGATGAAATTACAGTGTACTCTGACTCGAAGAACAACACCTCAGACATCTAAAGAGGGTCTTCCAAAAATGCAGGAGATTCGACATATCGTTGAACCCGAAAAAGTCACATTTCAGGATGCAAGAAGGTAAGCTATTGGGACACATCATCTCGAAGGAGGGTATAAAGATATACCCCAACTGGGTTGAAGGAATCCTGAAAATCAACGCTCTGCGCAACAAAAAGGAGGTGCAGTCCTTCTTGGGAAAGGTAAATTTCTTGAGAAGATTCATCCCGAACCTGGCAGAAATAATAAAACATATCACCTGTATGCTCAGAAAGGGGAAAGAGATCAAATGGAACCTCAAATCCAGGAAATCATTTGAATTTATCAAGATAGTGCTAACTAAAGCCCTTGTGTTGGCCAACCCAGACTTCACGAAGGACTTCATCTTGTTCTCATTCACCTCTGAGCATAATATTACTGTTGTTACAGAAAGACGATCAGAACTTTGAGAAGCCTATAGCCTATTTCAGTAGGACGCCGAGGGATTCCCCACTAAGGTACGACATTATGGAGAAACAAGCATATGCCTTAGTGAAATCCCTAAAGGAGTTTAGATCTTACATATTACAGTCTCACATTATCGCCTATGTACCCATTAACTCAGTCAAGGATATCCTGACTCAGCCTGACCCTGAGGGAAGAAGGGGTAAGTGGATAGAAACCATGCTGGAATACGACCTCGAAATCAAGCCCAAAAAGCTGATTAAGGGTCAGGGCCTTGCAAAGATAATGGAAAAATCAAACTGCGACATGCTAGGAATTAACTTCATTACTGACCTGTCAGAGAATCCTCAGGAGGAAACAACCGCGTAGGTGTCTTAGAAGTTCATTGATTCATCATGTTATACATACATCATCTATGTGTTGAGGAATCTGCAAGCCCCTCTGGGTTTAAGTAAGACCAGGGCTAGATTCTTAAAGCTCAAAGTTGTTAAGTTTTGCATGTTGGATAACTCACTGTATTGGAAAGATTCGGGAGGGATATTGTTGAGTTGTTTGCTGGAAGATGACGTGAAATGAGCTATCGAGGAATTTCACAAAGGGGACTGCGAATGGTGAACTGTCATCAAAGCACACAAGGGAAATACTCAGTGTCATCTCTCATATATATGTTGATGTTTCAAGGCATGATCTTGTCAGTCACCATTTTGGTGATCAAAGAACAAATACATCAAAATATGGAAATAAATCTTCCACAAATTCAGTTCCCAAGACAATTTATGTGTCAGGAGGATCGCGTTGGGGTATTTTTTTCACCAAGAAGTTTTGTTGCTGAAAGTCCAAACCATCCTACAGTGGTGACAACAGATCAAACTAAGAAGCATCAACCTTATAGCTCTAAAGAACAAAATATTAGTGCTTCTGGTAAAGTTGGAAGTGATGTAGATCCAAGGCATCTTTACCCATAAAATCAAAGGCATCTTCCTATAGGAAATGTTGGTACTGCAAATCAGGTTGCAAAATAGGCTCCAAAGGAGACTCCATCCGAGGTTGTTGATAAACCAACACAAACACGTTGGGGAATATTTAGCATGAGGGTTCCTTCTAAGCCTGCTGATGGTAAGGAGAAAATAGATAAATGCCTAGGCTAAGTACAATATCCATGAATTGGGAATTGTTTGATGCTCGAGAACTTATAAAGGTGCTACATATCTGGTTAAATGTATTTTGATG
>JASDQU010372005.1:12236-24141 GCA_032191745.1 Picea mariana | reverse complement strand
CAACCTCTATATCAACACTAGAATATGATGATTGTTCATTAACAAAAATATATTTTATGAGAGCACGAGGTCCATAAATATATTTTGTTTTCTTGTACCATTTGGCTACCAACTATTTTCACAAATAGAGAAAGGTGACCAATTGCCATTGGCCATAACAATTTCTTCCTTGAGTTGACATGTTGGGATTGAAATTTTTTCACCCTCACCGTGCCCTCCAAAATTTATGGACACCCTAACTTGATCAAGATTTGATGGCCCATTATACTAAAATTATTGTTCTATATATGTAATGGGCTCAGATAATTCCTTTGATAGCTGATTTTGCAATTTTAATGTAACCATGAATGATGTCCTCTCATCTTCTTCAGATCCTAACAATGTTAAGAGGCCTTCATGTAAATAATAATCCTCTAGATCTAGAGTATATCATGAAGCATTATATTCTTCCTCACATCCACTTTCTTTTGGAGAATGGGGATGAGAAGAGGCCAATAGTTCACAAGACAACACACTACCTTCCATCTCTAATGCATCATCAAGAAAGACATCTAGATTTGATGGATTCCTTTCTCTAAGGTATAATGAAACATAAGAACTTTGGGAAATAGTATAAGTCAACATGGTATCAGATTCTGAAGACCTAACATTCTCAGGTATGTTATAATATTGAGACATATGAATAAAAATACAACAATATTAAACACAAGAACATTGCTAGTCTATCGTCCTATCCATATAACAACAAAATTTAATCATAATAAGAAAAAGACAAGAGAAAAATAGTACACTAGATATACATGGTAAAACCCCAATGTGGGGAAACATCCATGGGAAGGTATTGTCTTTTTTATTCTTAAAAAATATCCAATCTTACACTTGAACTCCCACACATCACACTCCATATTCACATCATTCCAATGTATATGATCACTATGTGATCCTTCATTTCAATGTACCTTATGGGTATCTCTTACCTCTATTATATACCAAGAGGTATGGATGAATTACAACCCAAAATACATGTGGGATAAATGTAATTTCACCTCTTTATATAATGAGTGGTAACAAGAGCATATTACTTCAAGATTCACGTCACGTGGGATAAATATTTTACATAAGAGTAGACATTATTACCTTCCAAATTAATACATCTCAACAATACCACACAAGTCATCATTACATATTCCAATACTTCCCCATTATGATGACTAGGGAGAAGAAACACTTATGGAGGAAGATGGCATTACAATACCTTCCAACATTCTCTACAAGAATAATAAATACAATACCTTCTAGAGTAACGCTTTCGAACACTCCCCCTTAATGAAAACTAGGAAGAAGGAAAACTTATGAAGGAAGATGGAATTACATCAACACTCCCCCTTGATGACAACTTCCATAATTTCTCATAAGATGCAAATAAGAACACACTTCACCTCATGGATTTTATGAAGATGACAATCACTTCTCACTGAATCATAAAATTGAACCCGAACCAAGTTGTACGATGAAATCTTGTAGAACACCACAACAATGTACAAAAACCTCAAATAGCCAATACAATAGAACATGTGGCTAGCAGACAATCATCACAAGCATAACTCAACTGATAGATGGAATAACTCTTGCATAACACCACACTAGTGCACAAAAACCTTAGATGGCCAATACAACAAAACATGTGGCAAGCAGACAGTTGTCCCAACCAAGATGACAGGTGAAATAATACTGGAGTAGACAGTATTACAAATACAAGAACCCCAGATCTATACATCGAAATGTTTCCAGTAGACATTATTTACGACCAAAGAACTCTACTAAATATTACATTGCAAATACAATACCCCAATAGTCTATCCATTGAAAAATGAGCTCCATAAATAATCATCACGACTTTATAGTAGAAGATAGCACTTCATTACATGCCATTTTTACTGGATTATGGTGATATGAAATCGAATTTATTACATTACATTACATTCCCCTTGATTACAACTTCAAACATCCCATATAAAGTGGAAAATAGTTTCAAACTTTGCTACTGTCAAGAATAACCTGGAGAGAAAAACAATGTAGTAATCCATTACAATTGCAATCATATCCTCAATAAAGTGCAAGAATAAGACACTTGCAACTGTCAAGATTCAATGTTGAATGACAATATCAATATGCTTATAAGAAACTCAAGATAGGAACAATCTACAGAACCAACCTATCCCACAACTCTTCACAAAAAATCCTTGTGGAGAAAGTGAAGCAAATAGAGAGCTAATCTACACAAAAGAATTTCCAAGAGTAAAACATATGGTGATCATGATAAGCCCATAAAAAATGAAATTGATTTTACACAATAAGGGTCAACAATAACATATAAATAGAGAGAAAAAAATGATCAAAATAAAAAAATGATATCACTTGAAAAATCTAGCCATTAGCAACTAATCCTTAAGCATTGGAGGGTTTCTTGCTGCCACCATGATAAAATTCTAGAGATACATTCTTCTGAAAATGTCAAAACATATCTTCCACAGAGGTAGGTTAGTGACAAACAAAAATTAGGAACAAGAGACAATCTCTGCAAACATGATGAAAAGACTAAGAAAATAAACCCTAATGCAAAAATACAAGAAGCTAATGACATGAATAAACATAATTGTTCTTATCTATGATGAATGATGGAAGCAAATGACCCTGTTTATGACCTGGCACAGTGCAAAAAAACCACATTGGAAATTACCTGCAGCAAGAAAAAACAAAGAAAAACCAAGCTAGAAATTACCTTGCACACTAAACTGTTGGTATGATCCTCCCTGCAGGATAAACATAGCCGTGCGACCTACGTGGAGGGTGAAAGGGATGCCCAACAAATAATATAATAGGAAATCATCCAAATGGAACCTCTAATCAGATAGATCTTATTGACAATTAGATGAATCAGAGGTATGAACAATCAATTGCACCCTCATGCAAAGAAAATTTGTAGACCAACTGAGAAAAAACGATCGTATAGATAAGGAAACAATATTCTATTAGGAATTGGCCTTCTAAAAAGAGAAATTGACCTATTGACATGCAAATCGATCCTCCATATGACAAATCAAGGCTCAGATTTGCAAAATAAGGCAACCATACAACAAAAAATCTAAATAGAACGGTTGTAAAACAAACAAATTCCTCCCATACAACCCGTATGTACTCGAATTGGAGAGAGGGTTGGCTATTTAGTTAGCCACGTAAAATTCTCACCTAACAAAAAAAATTCCATGCAAAAAGACCTCTTGGATCAAAAGATATTAGCTTCGGAAGAAAAACACTACAAAGAGAACACCTTCTAGTGGAGGTTTTTAGTGTTACAAAATTTGGCAAAAGTATCAAAAAAACCTTTGCTATAACCTCCTTTATCGACTGTGGATGTTTTTGCGAATGTTCCATATAACTAAAATTTTTTTGGTGGGTGGAGGTTGTAGCAAAGGTTTTTTTTCCAATGTTGTTCTTGTTAAAACGCACTGGTGCGGTATTGACAAACATGCACTGGTGTGTTAATATAATACAAACACATTGGTGAGTTAATTTAATACAACACATCGGTGCATTGATATAATAAAAAAATGCCCCGGTGTGTTTATAACTATTGCGCATCTGTTCCTCCTTTTTCATCGTATGTAGAGCACCAATGCTCTTATAATTTCTACGCATTAGTTCTGCGTTGTTTGCTTTTGAAGCACTGCTGAATTTTATGTTTTATACGCCTTGGTGTGTTTAATTTATAGTGAGCACCAGTGCGATCAAGTTATCCTGATACCCGATGCATTAAATATAGCATGTTCCCCAGTGCTTGTGTTATTAGTACATACTAGTGTCTATTTTACAATGTGCACCGAAGGGTAGTGAAATTTCGAATATTCGAAGTTAGATTTCGACGCCATTATTTTTACTAAGCATCAGTGCATATATTATAGTAAAATCACTAGTGTGTAAATAATATTTAGAATCCCAATGCATATAATAAACTTAACACACTGATACATTACATCAATTACGGAACGATGCATTTTCTCAATAGTTTGTACCGTTACATTATTATAATTAATGTGCACTAGTGCACATGACTCCTCAAAACACACCACTTTCTATATTATGGCAGGTACCGTCTATTGAGTTCAAAAGAATACAATGCACTAATATGTATATATTTTAATTTATTGTTTTTCACAAATTTTCAATTAATTTTTTCAAATCAAATATTTTTTATAATAATTTTGTTCTATATTTTTGTTATTGCATTTTGATAATGATTAGATTAATGCATTATCCAACCAATTACACCTAATTTATTTGTAACAATGTAAATCGTCCACATATTAAATATTTAGAAACACAACATTTTACAACATTCGATAATGTAATGAAATAAGAAACCCATTTTATTATATATGAATAAGAGACCCATTGTCATACAAAAAGGGACAATGTAAAAGTCCAATACAATAATCAAATTGCCACGAATTTTTAATTGTAACACTTATTGGTAACAAGTCCTCATGCAATTGGGACAATATGTCGAGTACATTAAACAAAATCCCTTATTTTTAGAGACAAATATTCCAAAACATACAACTTGCAGTAACATTCAATTATATTGATTATCATTCATCAGTTGAACTGTTGTCATTGCTCGAGTTGGGAGCATGCTTCATTTATTCATCATTTGTAGGTGATATTGTACTTTGGTTTTTAACATAATGTTTTTTTGATCGACTTGTTTTTATGTTTCGCCCCTTCATCTTCCATCTACAAACATAGAAATAAACTGTAATGTATCTATGTATCTATTTATATACAGTAGACTATACATGATTACGTTAATAAAAAAATATACCTTAGCACTAAGTCTTTCATAAACAATACACATTCTTTCGAAGCCATGCTTCATGAATTCTCTCAAAATATTCTCTATTGTCTACATTCCCTACTTTGTTTCCTTTATGTTTAATATGACATGACAAAGCACAATCGATATAATTAATATAAAGTTTTCTTGTTTTTTTATTAATTGTAAAACAAGAGAAGTTAAACAACATAGCTACTTACAAATTGTTAATTAAACTTTCATTCTTCAACATATACTCACAATCCATACTTAACCTAATGTTTATCAATTAACGGGTTGGCTCCTCTTTGTATGTTAGCACCTACTAGAAGACATCCATGGACAAGAGTGAATTAATTATTTAAATATAAAGATCATAACAAACATGAAATCTTAAGAAATATAAAAAATGTAAATACTCACAAAATTTATGATCAACCCATTTATTCCTCATCGTCTTGTCTTATGTGTTGAATGGGTTCTATTTTTTCTTTCCTTCTTCAAGAAAACAAT
This sequence comes from Picea mariana, assembly GCA_032191745.1. Classification (NCBI taxonomy): domain Eukaryota; kingdom Viridiplantae; phylum Streptophyta; class Pinopsida; order Pinales; family Pinaceae; genus Picea; species Picea mariana. The sequence goes on along the minus strand of JASDQU010372005.1, from coordinate 18,755 downwards.
TGAAAATTAGTATTTCATGCGATAATTAAATCGATGTACATAAAATAATAAATAAATGATTACATACCTCTGATGCACATTGTAGTTGGGATGACTCCTCTTGCGACACAATTATGTTCATTTATTTTACCATATTATTCTACACTGCTTTACACATCCCTACCGACATGTCTTGGTTTTCCCCTTATTTGTCCTTTAGAATTTTCAAAATCTCCTTGAAAAAATACTATGAATCTTTAGATATAAAAATTATTAGTTTTTTAAAAAATAAGATACCGATGTGTATAGTAACTTAATACGCATTGAGATTTCAACCATATATATACGCACCGATGCATCAACCATACATATACACACCGATACAATATAACGGTGCCATTGCAAAATTGAAAATGCTTAAGAAATTTTTGTATTCAGTCAGTGCTTTATGAATTAAGAAAAACACGATTTTCTAAGTACTGCTTATTACACATTGTTGACATGTGAACAAATTTAAGTCATGGTGCTTTCCCTATAAAAACAATAATTTTTCCATTTTAAATTCAATGGTGTGCTCTGTAAATAATGCGCCCCAGTGCTTATGTATGTAAAATGTGCATCACCGACCATGAAAATGATTTCTTAATATTAGTTCTAATTTAAATTAAGCGGTGTTTTTTACATACAAATACGCATCGACACTCTTACTATGTATAGAGCGCACAGGTCACCATGAAGGCATTTAAAAAAAACCCGACAACGACGAGAGGATTTGGGATCCAATGGAATGAGTGGTTTCATTGCAATGGATAGGAAATTCCCATATACAAATAAGCAAACCCTATAAAAAATGTTGCTTAAAAAAAATTCTTCTTGTGAAATATAGAAAGAGAAAGCAAAATAACAATGAGAAAATTAGGGTTTCCAATACTGAAGGTAACTATGAAACCCTTTTATTTTGTTTGGGAATGCACTGAAAATTGTTTGAATCAAATAGGAGAATGATTAAGATGATTAATAGAATGAAATCATATACCTGAAAATTTTCCTCTGCAGATTTCTATGTGATCTACAGTAATCCCCCTAGAATTTGGCTCTTAAAAAAAATCCACCCACTTTGAATTCTTTGTTGATAAATCTCTATTGCACAAATATCCTTTCTAAATTTTGTGAAACAAATAAAAGAATGAAGAGGGTTTTTATTTATAAACTCAAATTCCTGCTCATTTTTTCCGTTGTATATTTTGGTACATTGATGATAAATGCATGCATTGTTTTTTTTCTTCTTCGAAAGTTACATTTTCAGTGCGCTATACTGTGAGTAGCACACCGGTGTGGTGTGTATGTATAACATACCGATTTAATTTTGTAATAGATTTCAAAATATTGATAGTAAGCACACATTATTTTTCTAACTTGCTTCAGTTGATGTGCTATATAGTTTGAAATGCATCGATTCGATGTGTAAGTAACAACGCACTGTAAGACAGTTAAATTTGCACAATGCAAATGCAAACATCCGCATTTAAATTTTGTAGAGGTTTTGCTTTGCAGAGGCAGTAACGAAGGTCAGTGTTTGCTGCTTTTCTCAGCAAAATGCACTGATGTGTTTTGTTTATCCATACACATTGAGCATATTTATATGATGAAGTGCACCCCTTCAAGTTATAAAAGTTATTGAAATTGATTTTGAAGTTAGATTGTTCTGTACTACCCAAGATGACAATTTTGGCTCAAATGTAGGAAAAAATGAATTATAATATCAAATGGCCAATTCTTCAGATTCTAGCTCATTCCATATCTTTGGAATTCCTTCAAGTTCTTTTATGTTGATTGCAGTACATCTAGATTTTATTGATAATTCATTTATCTCATTGAATTTATGTTATGTATGCATGTGCAATTGAATAATTGTTCAATGAGTTTTGCAGGATCAAGATTTAGGATCGAGTTCATATGCTCAAGATATTCCTATAGTCCCAAAATTCCACAAGCTCTTATCAGGAGTAAGATATCACAAGTAGATGTTTGATGAAAATGTAACAACTCCTTTACCCTACTAATACTAACATGCTATCTTCCAACAACCATCTTGGGTCAACGATATTACACTGAGAATTGGATATCTTTTATGTAGACAACCTCGTAGGGTGTAGGAAAAAGATGGTTGAGTAATTGTATTTTTGGATTTTCAATGGAACTAATATAAATATATTGCTTAGTTCCACATTTGTTTTATAAAGTGGTTGGTTTCATGTTTACTATTGGGAAAAAAATGTCCATGCTTCTAATAAGTGTTTGGTATAATGTTTGAACATATTAAAAGCATTGTCTTACCGATATTAGTGATGTAATGTTCAATATTTTTATGATTAATATTCTAATGACGAGTGACCTGTCCACCATCTACCATTGTACCCCACTATGATGTCAAGTCGCGAGCTTGCTGCTAAAAAAAAGTAACTCGGAGAGGAAGCATACTGAGAATGGTTGAAATAACTACCTATTCAATTCCCCCCCACTTTCTGAGTCACCAATTCAAAACCTCAACAATAACACTAGTTCTTCACATTTTGGGGATGAAGACAATGATATATAGGTTGGTATGGATGATTTATTTCGGGATACCCAAGCTATGGAGGGAATGTTGTTAGATGCATTCCAAAAAAATGAACTAGGGGATGGCATTGATGCTGTAGATAATTTCTACAAAAGTCGTAAATCTGCTTCCACCACCTCTCTATTTGGTCAATTATAGGGGTCTTCAAGGTCTACCCAGCTAGGGACAATAATGTTACTATGCAACTTGAGAGCAATGTATGGTATGTCAGAAACATGTTTCTCGACAATGTTGAGGTAACTAACCATTAAGTACCGTAAAATTTTAAGGAGTCTTGTCACACAATGAATGGAGAAAAGGGTTGATTTTATTCATGCTTAATGACAATGTACATTTCTATTTTCCACTGATTATATGTTACTCAAAGATAAGGTACTTTTAAGTGATAATCTCTTCTTCGATAACTGTGTAGAGGCAAAACAAATGTTGAAAATGTTGGGTGTTGAGTACATATCATACCACACATGCACAAATGATTGTATTCTACACAAAAACAAATATACAAATAAACACATATGTCAAGAATGTGGGCATGACAGGTATCATAAATCAAAAAACAAGGGTAAGGCACATGGTCCTCCTCATAAGATATTGAGGCACATGCCTATAATTCCAAGGATTCAAAGGCTCTTTCATTGCAAACAATTAACCATGTTGTAGAGGTGGCATTCTTCACATAGAAGTGATCTAGAAGTTATGCAAATCCCAAAATATTCAATAGCCATCAAGCATATAGATGATACATGGCTCGATAAATTCAAGGATGAAGTACAAAGCCTACAATTGAGCATAACTATGGATGGAGTTAACTCGTATTCCCTCTAAAACACCAACTATTATGTTTGGCCAATGGCAATGATCAATAAAAATACCCCCCTCCCCCCCCATGGTTGTCCGTGAAGAATGAACATCTTATGTTGGCTCTCATAGTCCTGGGTAGAAGACAAGTGAAGAGAATGAATGTCTACCTCCAATCACTAATCGATGAATTTGAACAATTATGGGAAGGGATACATGTATATGATGTATCAAGACCCACCCCAATGGATAGGTCTTTTATGTTGTATGACATATGTGTGTACACCATGCATGATTATACAGGACCAAGAGTTTTCTCTAGTAAGCACGTTCATTGATTTGTTTATATATATAATGTTATTTGGCATACTTCATTTTTTACAACTATATTTTTGAAACTAACATGCTATGTATATGATAACATCACAGTTCTTGTAACAAAAATGTATCATGGGTGTAAATGTTGTGGACCCTCTATAAAGGCTAAGTGGTCCAACCACCTACAAAATCCAATGTACGATTGCTCGAGGGTATTCCTCCGAGAAGACCACCCTTATAGAAGAGATGCATCTACTTTCAATGGTAAGCCATAGAGAACTTGAAAACCTGAAATAATAACACTGGAAGATTGGAATAGGGCATATGACACAAGAAGGAGAAGGAAATGGTAGAATTCTTTGATTCAAATGGGGAACCTATGTTCGATGATCCTAAATTTTTTGACACCTATGTTGAGAAAACTCCCATTGGGATGAAAATAAAATATATATTTTATGAGCTTCCATATTGGGACCATCTTAAGATTGGACACTTACTAGATCCCATGGATATATTAAAAAATGTTTCATCTTCTTTATGGAGGCACATATCATGGAATAAAAGTGACACATTAGCTGTTAGGAGAGATATTATTGCTTCAAATAATAAAAAGAGACATTGACCAAGAAACAAAACTAGAGGAGAGGTTGGTTGCATTGTATGAAGAGAAAATAAGGAAATGTGATAGTGACATGAAAACATTTATATGCTTGAATGGTAGAAGCATGCCTTATCCTGATGATTTAAAATAAAATATGCCAAAAATATGTCCCAACATTTGGTTGGTTGACCAGATATAAGAGAAATATCTGGTGTCTGGTCGTAACCCACGTGGAGAAGACCTGGATGCACTAAAAATAGGGATTAGGTGCAACAAGTTTGTAATAACCTCACTGAGTACCATATTCTATTTATAATATTGCACATTTGAATTCTAACATGTATTGTGTTTTAAATAATGCTTCGGTTATTAGACATATGAAACAATCCTTTGTTCGCATTTTTACAGGTACATTTGTTCCCATCTATGTGGGCATATGGACACCATTTTCACATTGAGTATGCTGATGATGGACACATCACACAAGATTGTGGAGTGGAGGTCGACTTTCACCAATCTAGTCGTGCTAGCTACCGTGATCAAAACCTAATAGAGGGGAAGTTATGATACATTGGAAATATACAAGAGATCATGCAAGTGGACTTTTCATCATTTCAATGTGTTATTTTGTGTTGAAAGTGGTGGGATACCTTTGACCGAAGAAATTTAAAGGAAGATCATGATAGTGGGMTAATATGTATTAACTCTAAAAAAATGTGGATCGAAAGTAAGGAGCCTTACGTTTTCCCAAAACATTGCAACCAAATGTTCTAATACCYAGATGTGTTGGATGGGGATTGGTGGTTTGTACTAAGATATGATCTGATATCTAAACATATTTTTGAGAACAACAATGTTACATTGCCAAGCGAGGAAGATAATCAGGGTGATGGCAACAAAGACTGATTTGTAAATGATTTTTTTGGACATTTATATTGTGGATCTGTCATTTTATTATCGGTATATATGATGCACAATTATTGTTTTTTTTTTGCTTCATTTTATAACTATGTTGGATATGAAAAATTAACAACCATTTACAACCACTATATTGAAAACACATTAAATAGTAGAAGCATAAGATGTGGTTTTGATATATTTTTATTGTCATATTTATTATTTATTATAGCAAATTTATGTTGTATTGTATTAAAATATGTTTACGTTAACCTTTGAATTACTAAATATTAATTGAGATATCACAAAGTTGGTGACGTACAATAGTAAAGATTTATTATAAATTATATTTTATTTAACAAAAAAGGAAGATATTAAAAATTATTCAAACCTCAAAATTTTTATTGTTTGAAAAAATCAAAATTCAAATAAATATATACTCACTTTAATGGAACTTCTAAGGACAATTCCAACAAAATAACTTCGTGCAACATCTATGAGTTTTGGGATGACACTTGTGGTGTTGGAATTACCAACTTTGATGGCATTCCCCACCTTAGCTAGTGCAACTATCATGACCTTCACCTATTCCACTCCATACTTTAGTTTTATAATCATATAAACTTATATTAAACATTCTTTTTACATTATCCTTGAAATAAGTGTCAATATAGGAAGGACATGGAAATATTTTTCTAGAGCCTAGCCAGAATTAAGGAAGATTTTAATGATCCATACTTATCTAAAAGTTTARAAAYCTTTGTCAATTTTACTAATTYTTAAAATACCAATTATAACATGTTGKGTGATATTRTTTTTAATATAAGATTCATAAAGTTTGTATTAGAGTAAAAAATTGTGAAACCATTTCATTGAAAGTGTATAGATCAAAATGTATTATTATTCTCTATATTTAGTATTTTAAATTTAATTGAATAAATTTCATATATTATAATAGTTGGATAATATAAATGAATAAAATATTTGGAAAAATTAAATATTAACAAAATATAATAATTGTGATTTTAGTAAAAAACATAGATTATAACTTTGTCTTGTAATATTTGAATAATAAAAATTAAAAAAATAACATTATTATTACATCATCATCATCATCATCATTTTTTTTTCCACAAGAATTGACAGATTTGTATTAATATAAAAAGGCGTGGCCAGAGCCACAGAGTACATATAGAGTCTTCAAAATTTCAAAATTCCGGCTCTTACAAAACTTCTTTATGACTATTGTTTTTCTTCCAATAGTCCTTGTCACATTCTTACTACTACAACTAATTTTAGCTACATA
>JASDQU010372004.1:52966-80408 GCA_032191745.1 Picea mariana | reverse complement strand
ATCAACCAATGACATCAATCAAACCAAACCATTTACATCAATGACATATGATCCAACAATCTCCCAAGTAATCAAACCATTGGCATCAATGACAACATGATCCAACACACACCTCATTGAATTATGAGGATGATTCTCTTGCATCAATTCCCCCCGAAAGTAATGATATTTTTAAAGAAAGAATTCTTGTAAGAATACAAGAAAGACACTTAAGACTCAGCCTTATGCTAAATTCAGAAATACAAACATAAATCCTTGAGAAAGTAGTGTAGAAGAAGAAGAAGAATAAGAATGGAGAAGATGGAAATATATGTTTTTTGGTCAAAATATTGGTTGCATGTTGATGGTTGGACCCTTCTATTCTGATCTTCTGATTTCTTTCTTCTAACCCTTTGATGGAGTCTTCTCTTGCTTTAAAAAATTTTCTCTTCCAACTTCTTGAGGTAGTTAGGGTTTTCTCTTCTTGAATTTTCCATACGCTTTTATTTTTGAAATAATCACTTTAATTAATGCCTCAATGAAGCCTCATTAATTAATTTTGTATCAATGACATTTCTTCCTTGGAGTGGGGCCCATTTTGTCTTTAATAAAAGTTTTTAATAAACTTTTATTTTGAAAATTTTAAATTGATTGCCTTTTTAAAAGTGGACTTTGTTTTAATTTTATGGGGACTATATTTGACTTTTCAGCCATGGAAACCATTTTATATTCAATATTATTCATCGCATATTTCCAACATGTCCTCCTGAGTGCAATTTGGAGTTTTGGATCTCAAGATATAAGCTCAGGAAGTTGAGGTACCAAAGAGATTTATCAACAAAGCATGAAAATATAGCTAACTATTATTTTAATTTATGAGAGAAGCATGACCAATTTCACCTTTTGAAACCTATTTTATCATCTTCATTTTCAAATTACCTTTCCAATGAGGTATAGTTAGCTGAAAATGGAGGTCGGAAGCTCAACATATCATCTTGGGAAGTCGAAGAGTCAACCACCATTGATCAATTTCATGGCGCAATCATAGCCCTTGATTTAAATTCACCTTCTCCATTTAAAATTAGACTTTTCTTAAAATATATATCCCACCTGAATTTTTTGTTTTTTGTTGTGTAATATATATATATATATAGAAAAGTTTCACATGCATTACATGTGAAACATAAGGAGACTAAGTAAACCATGGAGATTCGGCCTTAAGAAATTTCATGAATTAATTAAAATTTTGATTGCCCAGTCATCATCAACTAAGCACCCAGCCAATGCCCAGACAACAGTGATTCATAGGCCACTCAATAGTGAGTCAGTGTCCACATCATCACCATGTGTCACAATGTCATTAGTCACCATGTGTCATATGATAATTGGTCTCCATGTGTCCTCGTGTGAATGAATGTCATGTCTGCCACATGTCGTAGTGTCATAGGATACTGAAGATTTCCACATGTCATGGAATTGTTGGTTAACATGTGTTGTCATGTTATTGGTTAACAATAGAATGAAGAGGGACTTAGGATAAATTTTAAGGAAGGAGAAATGGAATGAGAGGAGGAGGTCGCCTGGGAGGAGAGAGAAGTGGGTTGGGAGGTTGTCAGAGGTGGGGGGGGTGGATTAGAGGTGAGAAGTGAATCCATGGAGTAAAAATATGAGTGGAGTGAGGAAACATTCAAAATAAAACTAAGTATGGGAAGAGGGTGAGGTGAAGAGTGAGTGAATTGATAAAAAATATAAGTATGGAGAGTATAGGAGAGGAAGAAGAGTGTAGACAATTTCAAAAAAGAAACTAAGTATAGAAGAGAGGAGTGAGGGAAAGAGAAGAGATATGAAGGATATAGAAATAATTTCTAAGTGTGGAAGAGTGAAAATAAGACTAAGTATGGAAGAGTGAGTGGAGTGGTAGAGTGGAGTTGGAAAAAGTTTAAGTATGGAATTAAGAGAAGTTATAAGAGATTAAGATAAGTTCCAAGATAATACAAGGTTCCAATAAATTGGACATGGTTACAAAAATTCCAAGAATTGAACGTGGTTCCAAGAAATTGGACATGGCTCCAAAAAATTAGCTTTGTTGCACATGGAAGAAACACTCTTTAGGTGGTTAGACGAAAACTTGGATATCTTGAGCATACAAACTCAGGTTTTGAATCTATGAAATGCATGATGAAGATGAGATTGTGGGCTTTGCAACGAACTTATAATCATTCACAATTTTCTTCTTCTAATATCAATTTTTTTTATTATTCCAGGAGAGAGAAAATAGAGGTGACCAAATTTTTTATCAACAAGGGTTTACATAGTCATCTATGAAAGCAAGTGATGATATTTGAGCCAAGGATAGTGGAGGAGGCATGTGCACAGGCACATTACCTATAAAATATAGGACAAAAGAAGGGGAAGCCAAATGGTTCGAAGAAGAAAGAGCACCAGGAAGCTTCCAAGGAGGGTAAGAAGAAGTATAAAGTGGGGAAATATAAGAAGACAAAAACCACTACACATCAGTGAAAATATCCTAGCAAACATTGCAACATTTATGGCCACATTGAGGAAAAATGTTGGAAACTGCATCCAAAGCTAAACCCAAAGAACCACAAGAAGGATGGAAAGAAAAAGAACCTTCTAGCCATAATTTTGAACAATCAAGTTGAAAGTATCTTGGATGTGGATAAAAATATTGTTTGAACATATATGCAGAAGGAGGTGAGTCTGAGTAGACTTCATCACTAAAAAGAGAAGGAGATGAATAAGTTCTTCCACTTCAATATGCAGGTCAAGAAGACAAACATAGATGCTTTGTTTGACTCTGGTTCAAAGGATAATATTATAGCAATGGATTTGGTCGAAAATCTTGGATTCGAGGTTCACAATCATCCTAGTCCCTATCCATTGGGTTGGGTAGACAAGGATGCAAGGATAAAGGTAATAAAACAATGTAAGATTAAATTTTCTATAAGTGTTGATTTTGTTGATGAAGTGGAATTGGACGTGGTACCCCTTGACATATGTGGAGTAGTGTTTGGAAGCCCCTTCATGTATATAAGGTATGCAATATTCATGAATATATCCAACCATTACTGATTGATCAAGGATGGGAAGTACTACATCATAAATGCACATAAAGGAAAGTCAAATATCTCACTAGTAAGTGCCAACCAAGTCGAGAAGTTGATTAGTTCTAGTAAGAAATATGTTTTTCTTTTCTAAATAGAAAACTAGTCTCATGATGAGTCAATGAGAGTGAAGGAATCCCTAGCGGGGTGTACTAAAGAACAAAAGAATAAGTTGGAGGAGTTTCTACAATAATACAAAGGATTGTTCAAGGAGCCTAAAGGGTTACCACCCAAGAGGGATGTGGAGCATGATATACAGTTATTGTCAGAATCCCCATTGTCAAATATTGGGACATATAAATATATTGTTTTAGAAGCAAATGAAGTAAAGAAGCAGTTGCAATAGTTGTTGGAGCAGAGTGTGATTCAACCAAGTAACTCACCTTGTGGGTCACCCATCATAATTGTGCCCAAGAAGGATGGGACTTGGAGAATGTGTATAGATTGTAGGGCATTGAACAAGATTACACTAAAGAATCAGTGCCCTTTAACAAGGATCGATGATCTATTCGACCAACTGCAACATGCCAAGTAATTGAATAAAATGGTTTTGAAATTAGAATATAACCAGGTACAAGTCAAAGTAGAAGATACATTGAAGACTTCCTTCAAGACAAGGTAAGGTTTGTATGGGTGATTGGTTATGCCATTCAGTTTATGCAACAAACCAACTACATTTATGAGACTAATGAATAATGTTTTACACCCTTATCTAGATTCATTTGTTATTGTCTATTTGGATGATATATTGGTTTATAGTACTACCTGGGAGGAGCACATGCCACATATTTTGCATGTGTTAGAGTCTCTGAAAAAAGCACCACCTACTGGCCAATATCAAGAAATATGAGTTTTTTTACTAGTATTTGGTGTATTTTGGGTACATGATCGAGGGAGGGGAGCTCAAGATAGATCCTGCAAAAATGGATTTCATCATGAAATGGCTAGTTCCTACAAATGTCACTGAAGATAGGAGTTGTTTTGGGGTAGCACAATACTTGTGGAAGTTCATAGTGTCATTTTCAGCAATAGTTGCACCAATCCACACCATAACAACCAATGGTTATAGTTTCCTGCAATGGGGGAAGAATAAACATAAGGCCTTTGATGATATGAAAATAAATATTAGTCAAGCACCAATGATCGCACTACCAAACTTACAAAATCCCTTCAAAGTGGAGATAAATGCAAGTGGGTATGCCAGGGGAGCAGTTTTGATGCAAGGAGGAAGGTCGATATGTTATCATTATGAAGTATTTCATGGGAGGTTCTCAACTACCCTACCTACGGAAAGGAGCTCTATGCCTTGGTACAAGATATCAAAAAGTAGAAGATCTATCTGATGGGAAAGGAAACCATCATCCACATAAATCACTAGCCACTGCAATATTTGCAGGCCCAAAGTAAGATATAACAAACTAGGCATTACAAATGGATTGGGTTTTTACAACAATTTCATCTAGTCATCAAGTATAAGAAGGGTAGCAAAAATAAAATGGAAGATGATGTAGACAAAGCTTGAGATTCATTCACAAGATCAAATAAACCATGAAAACACAGGATATTCACCATCCTAACTATTAAAATCGAAGTTCAACCCCTTATAACTACTATCTGGGATTTTAAAAAACAACTAATTTTAGAAAAACAACTATTTTTTAGAAAAACAACTAAATTTAGAAAATTCTCACATGACTTTTAAAATTACCACTAACTAAGAGCTAAATAGTGTGAAACTATTTGTCAACTCACTTTTTTGATTAAGCTCATAAACTAAGAGATAATTGATATTTGAAAAATTAAAAATTCCTGTAAAAACACTAAAACCCTAATTCGAGGTCTTATATGAAGGAAAATGGCCCCGAAAAAGTGTCGAAACTCTTTGAGATGCAACTCCCCATAAAATTTCAGCCCAAATGGATAACTGAGTCAAAATTTATGACCCTCAGAAAATCCCCAAAAAATCCCTACATCATAAGACATGCTTTCATGACCACCCACATCTAGTATTACCACTTTGGGAACTCTGATGCACATGGAGCCTTTTACCCATGATGCATACAAAGGGGCATACATAGAAGATGATGACTTCAAGGAGGCATTTTAGTATCTTCAGGGACAAATTCATATATAATAAGGTGAGGGAAAGGCTGACTAACATTTCCAGAATGGTTTACTCTACAAGCTTGACAAGCTCTATGTCCCTAAAGGAGAACGACTGTAACTTATCAGAGAGTCTCACACCTCCAAGGTTGCATGACATTTTGGTGTTGGGAAGACAGTTTCCAATTTACAAAGGTATGTGTACTGGACCAAAATTAAAGTAAATGTAGCACGATATATTATAGGATGTATACTTTGTTGTACTATCTTTCCCAGTAAGAGGAAGGAAGGTATATACCATTCATTACTTGTACCCACTAGACCTTGGGAAAACATTACCATGGATTTTGTTGGAGGTTTACCAACCACACAAAAGGAACATGACTATTTATTTGTGTTAGTTGATAGGTTCAACAAAATGTGCATTCTCATGCCTTGTAAAATGGCCATCAAGGGAAAAGAAGAAACAAACTTTTTCTTTGAAGAGGTCTAGGTGAACTTTGGGATACCAAGGAACATCATCTTAGATAGGGATACCGTATTTATTAGTGCATTTTGGAATACATTGTGGGAGAAGATGGACACTAAGTTGAATAGGTCTACAACATTACATCCACAGAAAGATGGGTAGACAAAATTAGTCAACAAGACTTTGGTGCAACTTTTGAGGGGTTACGATAAGAATCATCTAAAGACCTGGGATAAAATTTTTATCTACATACACCACTCTTATAATATAGCAATCCACTCTTCTACTAGTAATTCACCTTTTGAAACTTTTTTTGGGTATTTTCCACCTTCACCCTTAGATGTTGTATATGGAAAACAAGGAGAAGTGAGGAAGCCTCAGAGGAGATGCATTAAAAGAAGAAAAATTTGTTGAGAAGATCAGGCAGATCCATTTGCAAGTACAAGAGGAATTGAAGAAGTCACAAGAAAGGTACAAGGCTAAGCATGGCTAGCATAGAGCATAGAGAACATTTAGAGTGGGAGACAAAGAATGGCTACACCTGAATAAGGAAATGATACAGGGTCCTAGTAAGAAGATCAAGGCTCTGCAGTATGGTCCTTTTGAGGTATTGGAAAAGGTGGGAGATAATTCCTACAGACTCAGTCTACTACCATACAATGACATTTACTTAGTAGTGAATGTGGATAATCTCAAACTCTATGAGCCTTCCATGTTGTATTAGGATGAGGAGTAGGTCCTACCTTCTATAGGGGACTAAACACCATATTCTCAGGAAAAGTTGGAAGAGGACACATTTTTACAGAAGCAGTCCAAAGCTACAAGATAGGGGCATCATGACCTTTGGAAAATTGGGTTGAAAGGACAACTTCCAGGAAAAGCAAAGTGGTACTCTGGGGAGAAGGTAGAGGAATTTATTTTTCACCTCATTCAATAAACCTTTTTGGGACCAAGATCCTATCTAAATGGGAAGGTATGATCCAGATTGGATCATTATATTGTTTTTCATCTATCTCAATTCTTTCAGAGTGGAAAAAATTGGATGAATTAGCTTTCAGGGCCATTTTAGTGGCAGGTGCAGTTTGGAAAATGGGGGCCTGGAACCTTACAAGGCCATTTTGAGGCATCAAATGACATTTTTTTGGGTCAAAACTTTCCAAACATGTCTTAGACCCCATGAATCTATTCTACACATCAAGACCTTTCCAACGGTGCAAACATCACGTCGATCAGATATCGTATGAAAAAGTTAAGCCTCTTGCAAGTTGACTTATCATGTTGACCACCATGGTATGAGAGGATGCCACATCATCCACCATTACTCATGCATATGGGGATAGCCATGTATTTGATTTCATGAATATTCTATAAGGTCCAAAGCCCTATCAGAATTGAGGGTTGAGGAATTAAAAAACCTACCCGTAGATGGCTATCGAGCTATGTTAAATACCGAGCCACTAGGAGGAGAAGGGGTTACTTTGTATGTTATTGTATTTTGTTCCATGGCAGAGTAAAAAAAATGGGAGTGTGAAATTAGAGAGCACGACATAGGGGGTTAATTTTATGTAGTATCCTAACATGCCTGTTAATGGGTAAATCGGTAGATGCGGACATGAACTAATCCCCCTAAATCCACCTGGATCTAGAACAAAACAAGACGGAACAAGATGCTTTCCCTAGGTTTCAATCATTGATTTTAACTACCAAAGAAGGAATAGATCACATACCTTATGAATCACTTTCTTATGTCTTTGTTGATCCTGACTTACTCCAATGTTCCTATGAGATCAGATCTGCAATAAAACAAATCGACAAACATGAAAGCAACAATAGTGAAATTCAATCACAACCTAAACATGTGATCAAGGAGTCATGTAATAAAATATCAATCATTTTATGGGAAAGATATGTGCCACCGTATTATATTAATGAAAGGTAGAAGATAGAACTGAATCGCGTTGATGTCGCAAGTTCCCTTTCAGTGGCCCTTCATTCTGACACACACATACATTTGCTCCAACATTTGCATGAAGACTTTTCACAAAAGCTTGTTGAATGAATGGATACCTCAAGAATCACTTGAAATAGGATTCTTCACACAGTCTTCAACCTATTCTTTCTTCAGCCTCTATGCTTCTTTATGCTTGTACCTTCAACCTTTTCCATGAGAAGCCTATCATTATATAGGAGAAACTTAAGTGGTTAAAGAGATGAGGATGATCCCATCAAATCAGATAAGTCAGTAGGATCATAACCATACAGATGCCACCTCATATTTCCAAAAGATTCCACTTCTAGAAGCTGCTAGAACTTCTTTCCTCTTTTAGTTTTAAAGTGCCGCTGCGACCTGCGTATATAGCAGCCTGTAGAAGTCCCATGGGCTGGCTATAGTTTAGCCTACGGAAATCAGGGATTTCCACACTGTGCAAAGGGAGCAGCCTGCGACAGCCTCCCAAAAATGCATCTTGCAAGGGTGGAAAGATGTTGCTTTTCTAAGGAAAAATATCATATTGGGAACCTGAACACATGTTTATGTAACCATCATCAGGGTGACCAAAATAATGTGTAATAGAATTCCCCCCAAAGTATGAGGCTGGAACTTGAGAAAGCCAAAATACTTTGTAAAATAAGTGTGTATGTGTCAAGAACTAAGGGTGCACCAATTAGGAACCTACAAACAATCAAGCGTGTGTACAATATCACACCACGTCTAAAATAGGCATTCAGGCATTCCCATGTTCAGACCGTAAATGATTGAAATCATAAATGTAGGTCATGGCCACCAATTATACAATGTCGATCCATGTCAACAAGATTCTTCATAGCCACTAGGAATACACTGTGGATACATGCATCAAAAACTCAAGTATGAACATAGCCACTAGACATACAAGGTGGATCTATGTGTCAAAACAAATCATAGGTACTCCATTGCAACCTGAACCAAAAAATGATGAAGCCTAGGGTCTTCAATCTATCTTCTGTTAGTACAATCCTAGTCATGTGATTATAGATGTTGAAGTCGAACATGAATAGAAACCACTTGATTACCAATCATTCATGAAAACTATTAACAAGTGTAAGGGAAATAACCATTGATGTCAATGACTCCCAAGGTACTGCAGTACAATCCAACAAGTTTGAATAAATGAGTTGAAGTCGATTACTTGAAAGAATCTCTCGATCAGGGATCAATGATGTGAATCCACTGTCGAAAGCAAAGAAACCTTCCATTGAGGCATGCAGGCTCTAAGGTACTAAATAATTTCTAAGTCTTTTTCCTGGATAATGAGTTGAAGTCGACAGGAAAATACTCGTCACGCGAGGGCCTTGATGTATCCCCCATCAATGACACGAAATAAGTAACAGACTTAGGGTAGAGAAAAATACATATGTGACTTAGGATTGACACAGGGAAGGCCGACATGGTAAGAATGGACAATTGTAGATGAAGGACTTGATAGAAGGTTTCAGTTGAACTTTTCTTGAGCATTTGAATGACACGACAATGATCTTGGTAGTATTGGCTCAAAGACGACCCAAGATGTGAAATTGTCGAAGGTCAAACAAGAGACAAACAGATTACCCAACCCATATTCAAATGACGAAGAGGGGTGTCATGTTCAAGAGTGATGCTTACTACCATTAATACAAATACAGAGACACATTCCTTTCCCAAATTTCCCCCCACCATTTCTGGTGAGTACCTCTTTATTTTTACACAAGCTTGAGGAGGATAACATATGCTTGTCAATTTAAGCTCATCCTTCGGACGAGTCCCTCAGAGTACATTTAACGAACCCTAAGAAGGATTGGTTCGGTTCCATATGGGTCTGTTGATGTTTGTTTAATGAGTCCAAAGATAGAAAACTCGAAGTTTTTTCATGTTTATAGAGTTTGGAAAAATAGTTAAAAGAGAACTCTCTCAGTTCCTTTTTCGTAAAATAGTTTGATAGGACTGAAAAAGTGATAAAATATCGCCCATCAAATGTTTTCTTCAAATACTTTTACGAGCATGAAAAGAACAAGGTCGCTCGACAATCTTTTCGTTTTTAGGGAGCATGAAAAGAGCTTAAAGAATTCTCCATAGGTTTCGTTGTTTTTGTGTTACCATAACGAGTACGAAAAGATGAAAAAAATATACTCAGTTATGTTCTCATTGATTTTCAAGCCCGATAACGAACAAAGACTATGCTCGAGTTTTTTCTAAAAAACCCTAAAAAGTAATTGTACATGTGACCAAAACAAATAAAAAAAAACGTCTATACTTCGTTGTCCAAGGTCCTAAATTTTTTCCTACAAGGAACAAAACACTTACAAGACCTTTAGATTTAATGGGTTTTTGACAAAAATGTATTTATATAAAACAAAATATTAGGAAAAATGATAAAAAAGTAATAAATAGAAGCAAAAAGTGTTTTTCACCATTTTATTTGCACTTGGTCAAAAACTTACCAAAAACCCTTGTTTTTTACCTCAACTTTGGCGACGGATTGTGGAGGCCACAAGGGATCATTCAACAAACGGTTTTTGTAAAAGAGGTAATCATCTCATCTTCTATATTTTCAACGGATTAATTTTTCCTTTTAATGGTAAAAAATCAATATTTTTTGATGATTTGGGACTGCTAGTCATGTGTTGGGGCTGCCACGAGCGGCCTATAACGGGCCCTATGGAAATCAATGATTTCTGCAGGTGCGTTAAGGCACACTCGTGGAAATTCCACACTGTACTTGAAGTTTGATCACGGCGGCCGAAAAACTAAAATGAAAAGTGAACGTTGACTCAACAAAAATCCCAAAAAATGTTGAAAAAGTGTGCTAAAGATCTTCTCTATTTCCCATGCAGGTGTTTTCTTGCAAAGAGGTTGGAATGGAGAGAGTGTGAGCATGAAGAATATGATATCATGACTTTAAATGATCCTGGGACCATGAATGCACTCCAACAATGTGGTCTATTAAAATTCTTCAAAGTTCAGGGCATGAGAGCCCAACGAAGATTACTATAATATCTGGTTCATATGTGGGATTCAGAACAACAAGTGTTCCATGTGGGTGTTCATGTCCTCTCCTTGGATATTGAGAATATTTATTTCTTGACAGGGTTGTCACATCATGGGGCACACATGACTCTGACAGGTGGTCGAGGTGGTGGATTTCCCATGAGTGAGTACATTTGTCAACATTGTGAACCTAATGCCGAAAGACATAAAGGAAAAGTAACAATCCGAGGTGTGAGAGATTTGAGCCTCAGAACCATCCTTTTTACTATTTCACGGATGGAAGGGAGTGCTTCACCACATATGGCACTCCAAATTTACTTTCAATATGCTATTGAATGCTTGGGGCCTCGAGTATTCAATTGGTGTGACAGTGTATTACTTAGTATGAAAACCCAACACACGAAAAGAAAGAATGGGGACCTAAAACAGTTCAGTTATGGGTCCATTTTAGTATCTTTCTTCCTAGAAAGAGTTCCACACCTATGCTTGCAGGTGGAATGGGGAATACCAGCCCCAAGATACTCACAAATGAAAATATGGTGTGACCCGATGACACGACATGTGGCGGGCCAGATTGTGAAGTATGATGATGCATTCTTC
Organism: Picea mariana; assembly: GCA_032191745.1. NCBI lineage: Eukaryota > Viridiplantae > Streptophyta > Pinopsida > Pinales > Pinaceae > Picea > Picea mariana. Next base: position 69,130 of record JASDQU010372004.1, on the reverse strand, counting down.
AATTGGTTGGGACCGTAAATCCTAATGATTTATGATTGTGCTTATGTCGGTCTAGAATTTCAGGGTGATCCAGATTTGGTTCTCCCTAAGGGATCTCAGTGGGGAGATCTAGGTAAGAAATAAATTTGTTTTTTTTTTTCAATTTTTTTATGAGTTTTAAAGTATTTAATGTTTTTGTGTTTCCAATCAAAAGACTAATCAAAAAAATTTTGATCATGAAGATGTAGGGCCACATTGACCCCCAGGCTCTTCTCCTATTCATAGGTGAGGAGAGGCACATATTGTAGCTGGATGGGATGCTGAGGATTATGATACGATAGAGAATAACTTGGAAGGCTTGATAGCAGACATCCCTGATATGTCCATCGAGGAGATCCCGAGGTGTTATCAACGCCATACTGTAGGCGTATCTGACTCACTTAGTCGGTTACTACGTAGGGTAGCGAGAGCAGTAGTATGCTATTGCGAGAGGCATCCATGATGCCATTTTGTAGGGGCCATGGGCTCTATATTTTGATATTTTGATCTTCGTATGAAAACTATTTTTGTAAACATTATATCATTATATATATATATACATGAGGCTTTTACCAATTTACTCTGTTTTTTTTGTACAATATGTGAAATGTGATTGGAATTACAAATGTCTCAAATGTCTATCTAATACATAATTAGCTAGAGCATCAATTAATGTATTTAGACATCTAGGAATGTGTTGATATTTAATATAATCGAAATGACGTTCCAAGAGGTGGATTCGTAAATATACCTGTAATAGAGTAGGGCTTCGGATAGTATAGACATTGTTTAACTATAGTACTACTAGCTACAAATCGAGTCACTTAATGAAGCGAGGAATCCCAAGTGAAATAACACTAGTTAATAATTCGATGACTACGCTATACTCTATGATATTATTGGTTTGTCAACTGAGACAAACACCTTGTAGAAAAATAAGTTTGTTTGAGGGTGCATAGATTGCCCAAGTAGCAGAAGCTAAATTCTGGGTACTACGGCTAGCACCATCGATGAAGCCAATATAAGGTAGAGAAAACACCAACATCTGGAGACCAAACACAATGCAGGGTAAGTAGCCAGGGGTAAAAGTCAAATAGCAAAAACACACTAAAGTAACACACAAGAGTATGATACAATAAAAATACAAGTGTTTATGAAGAGATAGGCTAAGCGTAGTAATTCTTCGAGTAAATCCCATTTATGGGTTCACTCAAAGGAATGCCATCGTAATATACTAACTCATATGCTCCCTTCTCCAACACTCTCTTAACAATATAAGGACCTTGCCACATAGCCTCAAATTTTTCGGCTCCTAGCAAATCACGATCTTGTTCATAGAGGAGAACTAGATCACCTTCAGAGAACATGCGTGGATTGACATGTTTGTCATATTGGGCTTTCACACGTTTCTTCTAGGTTTCAATAACTAGGGTGGCATCGCAATGGGTTTCATCCAATTGCATAAGATACAACAGACGTTCCTCCTCAATGGAGGTGTTTGGGAGAAGTTTGAGGACTAGTTTTAATGATGGAATTTCACATTCAATCAGTAGAACAAATTCTAAACCATACACTAATTGGAAGGGTGTAAACCCCGTGGCTAACTTCACAGATGTCCGATAGGCCCATAATGCTGAGAACAACATCGTGTGCCAACTCATTTTGTGAATTTTGATAATCCGTTGAAGCATGGTAGTAAGTACTTTGTTTATTGATTCGACTTGGTCGTTGGCCTGTGGAAAGTAGCGGGTTGAGTTTTCATGTCGAAGATCCAACTTTTCCATAAGCTCAAACTTCATAAATTTTTGAAAGTGGTTATCGTAATTGGTAACGATAACCTATGGGATTCCAAAACGTGTAATATTGTGATTGAAGATGAATAGGGCTGCCATTTTTCCCATGTTGTCAAATGTAGGCATCGCCTCGGCCCACTTCATGAAATAATCTATGGCTATAATAATGTATCCATGCCTCCCGACCGAGTGAGGGTTACATGTCATGAAATCGATGCCCCATTTAGCAAAGGGTCCAACGAAAACTACAGGATGTAAGGGAGTGGGGTGAGATCTTATTTTGTTGTTGTATGTTTGGCAAGTGTGGCATTTTTGGATGGAAATAATACAATCTTTGAATAGAGAAGGCCAAAAATACCCATCTCATAAGATATTTTGGGCAGTAGCATACCCAAACATGTGACCACCACATGCTCCAGAATGGCAATCATTCAAATCTTTCTTAGCCTCATCATAAGTGAGACATCGTCGAAAAATGGAGTCAACTCCATGACGATAAAGAGTATCACCTAGGATGATATACTAACGGGCTTGGTAACATATGCGATGATGGTCAGTACTAGAAAATTCGGGCCAAAAAGTCTGAGTCTGGAGATATATAATGATATCTCCATACCAAAGGCCATCAGAACTGATTAGGAAAAGGGATTCATCGGGTAATGAATCCTCTACTACATTTCTGTCTCAGAATAGGGAAGGTCACATATCAATTCGACAAACACCAAGGATTTCTTAGAATTATCACATTTAAACTCTAAGTCAAACTCTTGGAGTATCACAATCCATTTGGAGTATTTTCCCCCTAGCAACTGGTGTGTAAGAATGTGCTGCATAGGGTTGCAATCAGAAATCACGGTGGTCTTGCATAAAAGGATATAGTGCTGGAAAAGTTGGATAGCTTGAACAGCTACCAAGGCCAGTTTCTAAACATGCAAATACTTGGCTTTGGTAGTCGTGAGACTACGACTCAAATAATAAATAACATGTTCATCGTGAGAATCATCCTCTTGGACCAGAACCATGGAGATGGTCGAATCTGAAGCAACAAGATAAAGGAAATAATCTCGACTATAATCGGGTGGGAAAAGTAGTGGGGTACGGGTTAAAGTCAATTTCAAAGCATCGAATGCTTTGTTGGTAGTGGTGTCCCATACAAATTTAGAGCCTTTCTTTAACAGTCGAATAAATCTGAGTGTTAACTCAACTTAGCGTAGTTTGGGATAAAACAATGTAGAAAGTTTTCTTTCCCTTGCAAACTTTGTAGCTGGCGAAGTGAAGAAGGAGGAGGGAGATTGAGAATGGCCTCAACCTTCAAAGGATATACCCTGATCCCTTGACATGACACAATAAATCCTAAGAGTCGGACGGACTCCACGCAAAAGACACATTTGTGTGGGTTTAAGCGTATACGATAGAACCAACAATGAAGGAAAATGGCTCGGAGGTGGGCTGGATGATCACTATGATGCATGGAATGTCCTGGTAGGTCATCTAAATATGGTTGTACAATGTGTTTAATATCATGGAAAGCATAAGACATAGCACGTTGAAACGTGGCCCCGACGTTCTTTAAACTGAAGGGCAGTTTCCAGTAGGCAAAAGTTCCCCAAGGACAAATAAAAGTGGTTTTGTGTTGATCCACGGGTAAGATGTTGATCTGATTATATCCAGAGAAACCGTCCATCAAAGAGAAGATTTCACTTCTGGTGCAATTGTCGACGATTTGGTCAACGAAGGGGGTAGGAAAGTTGTCCTTAGGAAATGCTTTGTTGATATCCCTATAATCAACACAGACACAGATCATGCCTTTTTTTTTGTTAACCAGAACTATATTTCATACCCAATCAGTTAAAGCCATGGGATAAATAAAGCCAGATTTAAGAAGTTTTTCGACTTCAAGCTTGATAGTCGTTGCTTTGCGAGGGTGGACCGGGCAAAGTCTTTGCTGGACAGGTTTAGTGCCTGGGTATGTCTTAATTTCGTGTACAACAATATCAGGATTAATACCAGGCATATCTTCATAGCTCTATGCAAAGACGTCATGAAACTCTTGAAAAAGGAATTTATACGTGACAATTTCATCAGTGGAACACGAATCTCCGATGTGCACATTTTCGACAACTCCGGGTTTAGTGGATATGTTGAGAGGGACCATGGGTGAAATATTACTTAAGTTCCCTTTGTATAACACATTGTGTGTGGACTCGGGAACATAAGAAATGACGATAATGGTTGACGGGGTCGAACTCCGCTGGTAACTCTCAAGGGTGTGTTGTTCCAAGAAGAGAATGGAAATATGATGTCCATCATCCCAAGAAGTGTCCTCCATAGGCATAACCGACATAATCATCTCATCTGTGGGAAAAATCATGTGAAAAGGATATGGAGATGAATCGCCAAGGGAGGGGGTAGAGGGGGAAGTCAATTGAATGGCTTGATAGGAAAATTCAATCGAACTTAAAGGTATCTTGTTGTCGTAGTGGAGATAATCACCAGGTTCGGGTACTATCAATGGGTCAAACAACTCGAGAGGTTCGCGAATAGAGGTGGAGATCATATTAATTGAGGCAACCAAAGGAGGTGGAATGTCAGGTGGTGGGATTGGGAAAGTACCCATCAGAGTGGAATCTTTTAGTAGACCCACGCAGACTTTCTCGTATCCAGGGGGTGTATTTGCAATGAAAGGTACGTTGCTGGTACATGTGTCAGAGTTGAAGAGGGCCAATTGGTATATCGTAATGAATTTTCCCTGATGTGGAAAACACACTATGTGGAAAAGAGTAGACACAACTGCACGCATGGAATCGATCCAGCTATGACCAAGTAAAAGGTTGTAATCGAGAGGAGCGTCAAAGACCTCGACTTCAACATTGACTGTTTTTCCTTCTAACATAATAGGCAATGATAGGAAGACACCGTAAGGTTTAAATCCAGAGCCATTAAAGGCTTTGAGCATGTTGTGTGATTCAGTTAAGGGAGGAGAGTTGATGGCTTTCCAGTAGGCAATAGACATGACACACATCGAGGCACCTTCATCAATAACTATTCTACAAATGTTCTTGTCGGAGACAACAACTTGTATTTGAAATGCGAGTTGAGGGGGTAACCTTGGAATGTGATCTTCCAAGTCAAATATTATTAAATTTGTATACGTAGGGTCGATTCTACCGATATCTTTCAATAGTGCGTTCCGTTGTGTAGGACAACTCTGAAGGACTTTAAGGGATGACATCACAGACGATGCTTGTGCCAGGTCTTCTACTATATTGTAGTTCTGGGTAGCACATGCATGAGGATTGAAAGCAGACTTTTGAACCACGCCCTTGAGAGGAGGGTGAAGGACTCTAACGGGGTTCGATCATTCAAGATGAAGAGGACCATTGGAAGGTGGAGCTAAGGGAGATTTTTGAACCAACAAAGGTGGTATATCATCAACTTTCTCCTTGGAGGAAGCATAATCTTTGGCACGAATGGTAAGTGTGATGTCATTCTTCTTTGAATCACCATTACACATAAGGACATAGGAGGTGGTGGAGGAAGAAGGTTGATCATGGATGACCAATTGAGCATGTTGTTGAGAAGAGAAGGGTTGAGACAAGACGATAGGGGTAGGATGTTTTGGGGTCCCTTGGAGAAACTTTGTGACCTCAGCACATCTCGGACAATCCTTCATGTAGTGATCATCACCACAGATAAGGCAAGGGTATCGAGGTTTGTGTTTATCCTTATCTTCAGCAGGTTGTGTCTTGGCCTGATCAAATTGTGGGTTGTTATTATTATCCTCTTTATTCCTACCCTTCCCTTTTTTATATTTATTCTTACCAGTAGGATTCGATTGAACGACGTTCACTTCTAAATTTTTACCAGTGGGAGGGGTGGGCGTCGGAGTAGTTTGAAAATTAGAAGCATGGGATTTGGGCATGGTGTGAGAGGTATGTGTAGATTGAGGTTGAGCATGGAAAGTACCTATCACACCATCAATGGCATGAGAAACTACTGAGGTTGTTGAGGTGGTCTTGGTAAAAGGACAAGGTGCGTCAGGAAGAAGATCATAAAGAGTACCCGTTTGTGAGTAAACGAGATCGAGATACTGGGAACGACTGATCTCCTGTTCTTCTGTGACAAATCCACCCATAGAAATGTATTTAGATATGTCATTCATGAAGGATGTTGTGAACCATTCTGCCAATAACTGATTGGGAAGATCAAGTTTGATGAGACATCGTCTTCGTCTCCACTCATGAATGTGATCAGAGATATGAGTGGCTTTACTTTTCTTGAAAGAACTCAAAATCTCGGTTCCCATTTCATAACGGATTGGCAACTGGTAGTGAGTGAGGAAATCCATAGCTAGGGTGCTGAAATCGGTGAAGAAGCCTCGTGGTAATTCTATATACCACTTTGCGGCTGAACTCATGAGAGTTCATTGAAAAAGGCGTAACCGAATGGAGTAATCCATCAAAGAGTTGGATGAACACCAAAGGTGGAAAGTCATGACATGATTGTTGGAATCCTCTCCTGGTTTACCATCGAACTTAGGAATGTCGGATGGGAGTTTGACCGGTATGATAGGCCAATGAAGAGAGTGACGGATAGGGTCATTCAAAATTATAGACAGATCGGGGGGGTCCAAAGTGGCCAAAAAGCATAATTATCTATTCATGTGAGGGTATTGGTGACTTTGGGGAGGTAGTTCCATCGGTATACCAGTAGGACTGTAAGCACTTTGCATATAATGAGAAGATCCAAGCAGAGTTGGTTGATGGTATGGAGGCATGTAGCCCGTGGGTTTGGGTTGGTTAGGGATGTTCCCTTGGAAAGGAGTACTGGACTGAACATTCAGACCCCAAGTTGGATTCAAAGAACCCATATATGGTTGATCGTAGTTCAGGGGTACCGAAACACTGGTTTGAGAAGGTTATCTCTCAGAGGGTTGTGGGTTAGCATGAAGGTTCCAAAGGTGATATAACAAGTTTGATGTGTTCGGTCTAGATTTTGAATTATAAGTTCCAACCTGAGGATGTACTCCATATGGAGGAGGTGTCCCAATTTGAGCATGACCCCCAGATTGAGGTTGCCCCCCGGCATAAGATTGCCCCCCAATGGGAATATGATAACCGGAAGTGAATAGATGATGAGTTCTACCAATTGGATAGGAGACACTAGGGCCATATCCACCATGAAGAGGTGGATAAGACCCTCCAGAGAGGACTTGGGAAGGCATGGGAACATAACCAACAAAGGTCTTATGCCCAAATGGTACTCCGGATGGAATCTGGGTATGGATGGCAGCAGAAGGATTCAAAGCATGATACCCAAGAGGAAGAGAAGGGGTAGGTATAAAGGAATGTTGTGTACCAATGGGAGCATGGTTAACCACTATATTATCGGAAGGAATAGTTGTAGCACGAGGAAGAATTGTAGAGTGGGGCATTTGAGAGGGTACGGTTGAACTAGGGCTAATTGACTGGGCTTCTGAGCCAGCAAAGAGATAGGCAATTGTACTACCAAAATTACCTAGGGAGGCTGTGAGGATGGTAGATGTCTCGGGTAGCTCGAGGATGGCGGGTATATCTGCTCCTTCCCCTGAACCATAAAGGTATTGTACTGTACGAGGTGGGATTCTAACTATGTCAACAGTCCAAAAAGGATCATTGGCTCCAAAAGGTCTGGTTAGAGTTCCAGAAGAAACAACAACAAGTTCCCCAACAAAATTTATACGAAGAAAATGTATTTCATATCTAGGAGGGATGCGGAAATCTTCCATAGAATCAAAAATAATTCAGAAACTTTCCAAAGAGGACCAACCTTCCTCTTGTGTTACATTGGTATCCTAGACTTCACTCTATTGAGGAGAGGCCTCTGATGTGTGAGGGGGTAGAGGGGTAGAATCTTACATGTTTACCGGTGGAATTCCCTGTACCCTGCGCAAACGACGAGGAGGGTCTATGTTGGTGAAACCAAAATGTCTACGGATAAAATCTATGGCCAACTAAGTAAACAAACAACACACGCTAGTGAAATATAGGAATCAAAACCAAGAAAACAAGACCTTCCTATTTCGAAGTCACTAGTTGATGATGAAATCCAATGTCGCGATGTTAAGACAAGAAGGGGTTGGGCTAGGGTGGAAAAGTTATTTTGATGACCTGCTTAACGAACTTACACCCTGGTGCAAGCTCCCACACATAATCGTGGGTATACCCTCCAAGGATCTCGAGTGAGTCTAGCCAACGTCGATTCCAGGTACCGTGGAGACTTTCCTTTCCATAGTCACCTTGTGTAAGACCCTAAGAAGATAGGATACTAGAGTTACCAAGAACAATAGTGATGCCTGGGGGAATAGTTGACAGTCAGATCCACACGCAAGGTCAGGGTATCGAGCCCAAAATCAACTTGAGAGGCTTCCACTCATCATTGTGGGTATACATTCAAGTGACCCCCATAATACGTGCAATCTCTACACTGAGACCAACAAAGAAGGGTGAGTGGCTTTGCCAATCTCAATGCGACCTCAGGTTTGAACCTTGTGTGAGAAGGGATTCCTGGGAAAAAATGTTGCAAATGGATTTGGACACTCCCTATCACAAGATACTATTGTGTGTTTTGTACTTTGGAGAGTGTGTCTCACTGCCTATTCCAAAGCCCTAGCCTAGCTAATGTTGGTGTAAAAGAGCCCTAGAAAATGTTACTAGTTGAATTTTAGAGTTTCACAATACTATTAAAGGTTGTTGTTACGCAAGAGGGAGTCGGGAATGAAACCAATGTTATGTGAGACTTTGACCCAATAACGTGTAAATAGAAATGCATGATGCAAACTTTCATTCGATGAATTCTATCCATAGTAGGGAGAAATAATTGTTTCTGGAACAATGCAAACTACGATGTACAATTCCCTTTTTTGAATGTAGTACCAAACAATCATCAACAATGTAATTTCACTATTCGTTCTCTTTCAATATTTCAAATGCCAATATTTTCTGAATAAATGATTGCTTAAAAGACTTAAAAAAAAAAATTTAGAAACCAAAAACAGGGATGGAACTAAGAAAGGATAAGCAACCAATGAAAATAAAACACTCAACAAACACCCAAATAGATCTTTCAATGGAGATAAAAATAAAATTTGACAAGAAAATGTCTCTTCAAATATGAACAATAATTTTTTTTCTAATCATTAAGCAATCCAGAAGACGCATCCAACTTACAAATCCAAACCCAGAACAAAATCTTTGATTGAGCAAGCACTCGGACACAAGTCCAGATATTATATCCTTGTCGATAAAAACAAAGATAAAAAAAATATCAAAAGAGAGGTGTTTGATCTCCGAAATTAATCAAGATCAGGTTGAAACAATCAGAAGCAATCAAGAACTGGTATTAAAAATTCTTTTCCAGTTGACTGAAGCAAAAACTAGGCAACAATAGAGGTCAAGAACCAATCCAAAATGTTTTCAAACACCGTCGTGGGCAAGCAATATAACACAATGCAAAAATGAGTGGTTTCCGCAGGCCAATAATCATGCAGGTCACGGAAATCCCGCACTGAAACAAACCACTAGGATGCGAAAGAAGAAGGTTTTCGCGAACTACCTATAAGGTGCAGTGTGGAAATATTTCACAAAAAGAAAAAAATTCAAAAAGGACAAAGGGTCTCATAATTTTTTAAAATCTAGTGAGTCTAATTGGATCTCCCACAGACCCAGAGACTGAAATAGAATGTAAAAAATAGGCTATGAGAAAATGGCCAACAAAAAACCACAATCAAGTTGTACTTCCCTAGTGAAGTCACCAATTTTGTTAACGGGTAAATTGGTAGATGCGGACATGAACTAATCCCCCTAGATCCACCTAGATCTAGAACAAAACAAGAAGGAACAAGATGCTTTCCCTGGGTTTGAATCATTGATTTTAACTACCAAAGAAGGAATAGATAACATACCTTATGAATCGCTTCCTTATGTCTTTTTTGATCCTGCCTTACTCCAATGTTCCTATGAGATCAAATATGCAATAACAGAAATCAAACAACATGAAAGCAACAATAGTGAAATTCAATGACAACCTAAACATGTGATCAAGGAGTCATGTAATAAAATATCAAAAATTTTATGGGAAAGAGACATGCCACCATATTATATTAATGAAAGGTAGAAGATACAACTGAATCATGTTGATGTCGCAAGTTCCCTTTCAATGGCCCTTCATTCTGACACACACATACATTTGCTCCGACATTTGCATGAATACTTTTCGCAAAAGCTTGATAAATGAATGGAGACCTCAAGCATCACTTGAAATAGGATTCTTCACACGGTCTTCAGCCTCTATGATTCTTTATGATTGTACCTCCAACCTTTTCCATGAGAAGCCTATCATTATATAGGATAAACTGAAGTGTTAAAGAGATGAGGATGATCCCATCAAATCAGAGAAGTTAATAGGATCATAACCATATGGATGCCACCTCATATTTCTAGAAGATTCCACTTCTAGAAGCTTCTAGAACTTCTTTCCTCTTTTAGTTTTAAAGTGTCGCCGCGACCTACCTATATAGCAGCCTGCAGAAGTCCCGCGGGCTGGCTATAGTTCAGCCTACGGAAATCAGGGATTTTCGCATGTGGAAAGAGGTTTATTTTCTCGGGAAAAATATCATATTGGGAACCTAAACACATGTTTATGTAACCATCATTAGGGTGACCAAAATAATGTGTAACAATGTCATAGGTCTAATGTAACTCCATAGAGAGTTCCTTCTCCTTTGTATTTGCATTATTTCCATACCAAAGAAAAGAGATCAGAGAAACCTCACCATTTAGTTGGGTTTTCTCCCATAAGGGTTTCCTAGAGAAAATATTTGTGTCATCTTGTGGATGGTGTGTGATTTTACTTTACTATTCTCTATTTTCTGGATTTTATTTAATTCATGTATAAGCAGAAAATCAATAAGTAAATATTCTAGAATCTAAAGGAATTTAACCTTCATAGTGTAGATTTCAGTTTTATTTATTGGATCTGTTGTGAAGAACCGTTCCAATGGAATATCCATGATAGTTTATAGATCAAAATCATATCTCTCATCTGGATGAATTTGGAAGAAAATTTGATCAACTTGTCCTGAAAGAAGTTTAATGCATTGAGGGTTTCGACCCTAATGATATATTTACTACACACATGTCCCTGTTGGGATATTCTTATTATTTCACTAAGTCTAAACAATTTAAGGAAGAAGGAGGGGAAAATTTAAATATCCTCGAGACCTAAGTCAATGAAGTCTTGAATGATATCGAAGAGTTAGCTAGCACTAATGAGTGTCATTGACAAAAGGGTAGAAAAGTAATAAACAAAAACCCCAATTCTCCTAGTGATTCACAAATAAGTACCCCGACTAAAAAAAAAACAATAAGTAGTGGTCTAGAAATGAGGAAAACACATGTCATAAACTCAAATTATGGTGGTGACAAAGACCTTATGAAGAAAAATCTTGAAAAATCACATGTTGTGCATACCTCAGCTAAAAAAAAGAGAGCCCCAGAAAACGAGGCTAGAAATACCTGAAATTCAAGAAAGTCCCTGAGCAATGGATGTAGATGAAGTTATCAAAACCCAGGAAATTGCTAAAGCTCTAGCCACCCAAGGACCAAAAATATTTGAAGAATAATATGTAACACTTCACCATGCGACCTACAATAAAAAATCCAAAAAATTGTTAATAGAGAAGGTAAACATGAAAAACAAGAAAGTGTCTGAAAAATGACAATCATAAATTGATTTCCATGGGGTTGCACTTCAAAAATTGTATAGTTTCATGAGGAAACCAGGAGGCACTGAAATAATAAGTTTGTAATATATAAAAAAGAAAATTTAATTTTAAAGGAAAAAAAATAAAGGAATTAGAGATAACTCTGATTCCTAAACCATTGTTTGTTGAGACATTAACCACAATTCAACCAACACTTACCCTAGAGGACATTACACAAAGAAAAAATAAGTTGAAAGGTTCATCTAGTTTGTTGTTGGCAATGAGAAAGTATGTTGTTGATGGAATTCAAAAAAGAATAGAATTAATACAAGAAATATGGGAGCTTGCACATAGCTCTACCAGTTTTTCAATGAGGACTATGCATTTCAAAGAATATCTCCAAAAATATATGGAAAACAATGAAGGTTTTTATGAGGATATGGGAACATTTGCGATAAAAGTTTCAATTTTAAGTGACACCCACATAATAGAACAAAAACTTCCATATATTACCCAAATGAAGCAAATCAATGCCTGCTTGTTGAAAAGAATTAAAATATTAAGAGAAATGTTTAACGAGATGGATGCTATAAAAGGTAAGATGGTTGAAATTTTCTTAAAACTTGTTGATCCCACAAAAGAACTTGACAGCCCAAATTTTTTAATGGACACAAAAATTATGTCTAAAGAGAAACTATTGGATCAACTTGAAGCATTAAAAGTTGCACGAACGAGTGAGTTCACTGACTTAATAGAATTCTTCGAAGATGAAGTTGAAAGGTGGTTGGTCCAATACATTAACAAGAATGATGACATTGAGAACACGTTGCACCAATTGGGTATTGACCTAAGAGAAATGGAGAGTGAGCTATTTGAAATAAAAACCAAGCATGAGATCACAGTGGCCCCGATGAGGGAATACATAGAAGAGTGGCTAAGAAAATCCCTAATCAAGATCATCAAGATAGATCAACATGAAGCAGTTACAATGGTTATGCCACCTCTATTACACCAACCATTTACAAAATAACATCAACAATTAAGTAACGATTTCAAAAAATATTTCTATAAAAATAAGTCAAGTAGCAACCCTATTATCGCCCTTGCCATCCTTCTTTTGCAGTCATTTGTCATATTGAATTTTTTGTTCCAAGCAACCTTTGAAACCTAAGGTTGACCCTTGGTTGTTTTTCTTGTGTCTTCCAGGTCTCTTTAATTGTATGGTCCATGGGAGCCCCATCCCAATCTCTTTGAAGGATAGATGAATTCTCCTTTAATTTGTATTTCAATACATTACTACCTATTATTTAAAGAAATCTATTATTTTTTGAGGTTCCCAGAGAACTAATTTGGGACATAAAATTATTGATTTCTCAAGACTTTTAATTTAAGTGTGATATTTCAGATGTGTGTCTATCATAATCTTTATTCGATTTAATGAAATGATCATCTAGATTTTTCTACCATATGTGGTCCATAATTTCCTTTCTCTTTTGTTGAATATTATGTTCTACTTTGATGAATGGTGTGATGGAAATGTTGTTTTTCTTTACTACATACTCTTTTGGTTTATAAATTTTGTAATATATTGTAAGTATTTTCTTTCTACAAGATACCTAGCCCTTTATCATGTATTCTTTGCATGTGAATATTTATTTCAAGAATCAACCTGGTCCTCTCTCATGCCTTTTTATGTTCTTGTATGTTATTCAAAATACAGGAGTACCACCTCTTTAAAAACATAGGAGGATTTATCTTCGTGAGGTTGACTTAATGATAGTAAGATAGTCTTTTAGATCAACATTTTTGGTGACTTTACTGGGGAAAACAAAAGGTTGGTTTCGTAGATAAAAATTTTAATGACTCTACCTAAACCCAACCAAACCCAAATAAAAATTGGATTAAGAGATCAAAGAAGTATCTTTCACTAGTTGTATGACCTAGCAATTACAACATAAAGGAGTCATGCTAAACTTGAAACAACTTAGGAAGTTCTTTCCAAGAAGAGAAAACAATAGTCCTAAGACAAAGAAGACAATTGTGAATCCAAGAAAAGATGGAATCATACAAGGGTCCATTAAAAATAAGTAAAAGTAATGAGATTTTGGTTCAACAAGTTGGCCAAAGTTCAAGGTTAGAAACAAGTGAGGTATTAATCATGAGTGACCGAGAAGAACTAACAAATGAAATTACTAATGAGGAAAGAGAAAGAAATGAAAGACAAAGAAACCCAACAAGAAGGGCTAGGCCCAACCCACTTAATTTATAGGGAGAACAACACACATTACCAACCCTCCTTCAAGGTGTTTTACCTATCTTGTCAGGTGATGAGATTATGGATCCAAAAATACACATGGATCAATTTTTAAGTGTTTTTTATATTCATTTGATTGAGCATGATGATGTAATGCTCATGTTTTTTCTACAAACTTTGATATTTCTAGCCTATGAATGGTATTTCTCCCTCCCATATCAATCAATTGGTTCATTTGATGATTTAGGAAGTATGCTCATGACTATGTATGCACCACCAATTGCATATCATACTTTGATTATTCATTTTACCCAAATCCATCTCAAGAAAGGAGAAAGAACCAAAGGTTTTAATTTATGATTCTTTAAAACACTGAATCAAATCCCATAATCTCAACACCCGAATGATCCTGTCATATTCAGGTGTTATAAGAATGGAATGCCTTCAAATTTTAATTATGCAATCAGAGCTTCACAAATAAATGATTTGAATGAATCAACTAAGGAAGCAACAAAGATGGAAGAATACATGTTAGAGCCCAATGTTGATCCTAATATTATTCTTGGAAAGGTGAAAATACAAATAACCAATATATCAATATCACCTCAATGACCATATAGTTCCAGAAGTTCTAAAAATTGAGCAATTGGTTGAGGAATCCTTCGAGGTGTTTCCCCTAATGTGAGAAACGATCCTGGAGTTGAACAAGAAAAAAGACACAAAATAGAGATGGCCCAGATGAATAGAACAATTAAACAAATACATAATGATATTATTAGACTCAAGAGAAGTGGGAATCTCATTCCCCCAAATCCAAACATGAGATCTCCATTACATGATCATAGAATAAGAAATGAAAGAATTGAAGAACATAGACCCAAAACACCTAGAGTTCCAAATCCTAACGTTGTTGTAACACATATTTCATTAAATTTGGAAATATACAGTGGATCTAAAATTCTATAACTTTAACTAGATTGAGTTTTTTCAAAATAAGAAATAAGAAAATCGCTTAATTCACTACTTTGAATGTATATATTCACCATTTTTTGTTATAAAGGTATCGTTATAAACTCTCTTGTATTATTTTAATTTATTTCCATTATTATTATTTATATTTTTCTATTGAAAGTTAAGTGGATCTAGATCAAAAGAATGGATCTAAATCGGAAATAATGGATCTAGAATTTCAAACTAAATTAGCAAGATTGTGTTTTTTCAAATGGAGGAATTAGAAAATTGCCTAGTTCACTACTTTGAATGTATATATTCACCATTTTTGTGATAAATTTATCATGATAAACTATATAAAATCAAATTTACATAAACTTGTAGAAGCAAATATTTCAAGTCTTAGACTTGGATTCCTTACATTATTTGTATTAATATTATTTACAACTTGTATTAAAAGCCAAGTTGACTAAGATTATTTAATAACATTAAAAGTGTGTCTCTTACTATTATTAACTAATTTAATTATAATTTAATATACTAACTAGTGTTGAGTTAGTATACTAGTAGAAGGTTGACTCAATTTTAGAGTGACCTATATAAAATCTATTTAATGACAGAATACCAATGTGTTTCTTACTATTGTAACAATTTTAATTCTAGACATAGTAAGTAATATTATCTATATTGAGTACTATATCTTATTATATTAGGACATGTTGACACCATTTTATAGTCGACAAAGGAAAATATTATATAAGAGTTACTACGTATTAATTTTATTATTTTAACAATCTAGATCAATTATAAATTAGAATAATACCATAATTTATTTTTGTTATTATTATGTATATTTTCTGTTGAAAGTTAAGTTGATCAAGGATTACATTATGAATAATAGATTTGTAAGAAATTTCTCACATAGAAATTTATTTAATGGAATTAATAATAAATGTTTATTACTATTATTAACTTGGATTTTAGTTATAATTTGATATTATAATAACTATTGTATCTCAACATTGAGTTACTGTTAAGAACCTGAATAGATCTACCAATACAATCACCACAAATACTGAATACACAATAGATCCAAAGAGAAATATAGAAGAAACCACACAATATCATTACCAAACCCTTGAGGAAGGGCAACACCATACAATGGATCCTATTATGGAAGGGATCCTCTCCTGTTCACTTGCCTCTTCGAGGGGGCATCCTCCTATTGAGCTACCGCTCCAAATACACTAATTCTCTTCATATCTCATTACATTGCTTGAGCCCCTTTATATAGTGCTACCATCACCTAAGAACATTCTAGAGGAGGAATCTTCTAGAAGTAGAACCTTCTAAGAAGTCCTCTTACATTTATTATATCTAACTACCATAATGGGCTTTATTTAATA
>JASDQU010372004.1:29854-43034 GCA_032191745.1 Picea mariana | reverse complement strand
ATAAATTTGTACATACTGATTTCTTTCTCAAATTGTTAAAAAAATTATTTTGTTAAAAATAAAAAATAAAAAATCGAGAGAGTTATTTTTGAAATTATATCTGAGCTATTCTGGTTTTACATTTTTGAAAATTTTCCTTTAATACCCTCAGTTTTATCTTTTAAAAATTTGTGTCAAAGTTGAAGAGATTTTGTATTAACTTTGAAAATTATCAAATGATTGAATTCAGTCAAGCCAATTTTCATGTCTTTCTCTCTGACTAAAAATGGTTAGGTTTGAGATTAACTCTATATATCTTAAGTTGTTCAATAGTTTGTCTGAACTTTTAAGCTTGCTCAAAAGAAGATCCCTTGAAAATGTTTTCCCTTTTTCTCTATAGACTAGGGAAGTTTTGAAGGTTGAGAAAAAATGGCCTAGAATAATTAAAACAAGTTGACAAACCTTTATTATAAAATTTTACATAGATCATCAACCCTGATATATTAAGTATCACTAATTGCCCCCGCTTCATAAGAATGAGCTAACTATAAGACAGATGGTGAAAGGAAATTCATTTAAATGATTGCCCCCATCTAGTCCTACAGACGATGAAAGGAAATTCATTTAAATGATTGCCCTCATCTAAAAATAAAAAAAATAGATAGCTTCACCGGGGTATTGAACAGACCTGCTGGCAGTGAAGCAATGTCTAAACATAAAATTAGCATTCGAAGCGGTGAAAGGAAATTCAGTAAAAAGGGACAGATAACTTTACCGGGGTACTGAACAGGCCTACTGGCAGTGAAGCAATATATGAGGTATCTATAAGGTTGTCATACTTATCTGTAACTCTATTCTAGTAGTCAATTTTTCAAAAAACTGGATATTCGTCTTAAGTCAAATAGAGCTTCCCAGTTTTAAAATTATGAATTCTATTTCGATTGATGCAAGATGAAATGTTGAATAATCTGTTGAGCCTCTAAAGATTGTTCTAATCATCTCAATACTAACTCAATTTTGGAATGAGAAGGAGAATTTTGAAAAAGACTATATCTGAATTTCAAATAAGTGATAAGTTTCGAAAAGGTTTTCAAAGACCGTACGTGTTATCTTTTCTTACTCCTTGATCAGTTTATCAGAAATAAACTCTTGACCCCATTACCTAATGAAGGCACTGAGTCTGCATGTTCTCCTCATCCTACAGGGAGACGAGGTCCCCAATTGGAGCCTATGTTGAAACAGACCTTGAATTTTTGATCTGGATGATGGAAAATTTGTATTTTTGAAGTCTTTATATTTTCCAAATTTCCTAAAACAAGAATTTCATCACTGATAAATTCACGATGCTTTTATCATTTATTTTTGGACAAAAAATGAAAAAAAATCTAAACGAACATAAGTTTCAAACACTTTTTCAAATGATCTTTTAAATGAACAGTAATGTTAAAAACTTAAGGAATTTTAAATTTACATCGGGATATCGGGATTCAGAGTTTTGAATGAACAAATGTTCAACGCAAATTGAATAGTGAAATATCGATTCCCGATTTCCTGATACATTAATCCTTAATTAAAACATCATTTACTTAAATCAGAATTCAAAAGGGTTTAAACTTTAAGTTAATCTCATCGCAAAATCGGGATTCACGATTTTCTGAGAACAAAGAAACTTGTCATCGTATTTTCCGATTTCCCGATTTCGCGATACAGTTAATCCTTAAGTGAAGTTTAAAATTAATCTAATTACTGTTAAGCATGATTAAGAGTAAATAATCATATCGGGATATCGAGATTTGCGGTTTTGTGAGTAGCAGTTTTCATGACATTGGATTTCCCGATTTCCCGATCCCCGATTTCCCGATTAATGAAATCTCGAAAAGGTTTAATCTGGATTAATTAAGATAACAAAAAGGTTTTAACTTAAATAATACATCGCAATATCGGCAATCGGGGTTCTTCGATGACTTGTTTCCTTGACATCAAAAGTTCCGGAACTCCGATAAGAATGTTTTCAAATTTAATTTAAGATTAACACAAATTAATCATTCTTAGAAACAAGTTTCAAGGTCTAAACTTTTGATAAATGATCTTTAATACGACAATTGTCCAAATTGATAAGTTTCTATTATTTTTGAAAGACTGGGAAAGCTCAAGTACAAACATTAAATGTATATCTTCGGGAATATATTTTGCATTAAGAGCCTTAAATTCATAACAGAGGTACAAATCTCAATGCTTTATGATATATGTGGAGTAAATTTTGAAACGTCTACATTATCATTTCGAAGCTAAATTCCTCTCTGTTACAGGTTTTCAAGTGAACACAGAGCTATGGCACCCAAAAAGGTTTCAAAGAAAAATGAAGAGCGACCAGAAGGTGATATTATTTCAGACACTACTGCATCTGCGGTACACTCTGTCAAGTCATGGAATGGAATTGCCAAAATACTAGAAGATGAGTTGAAATATGCGGCCACTGATTTGGATAATCACCTCTGAGATATCACCGAGACCGAGCTTCATAAGGTTGTTGCACGCCCAATACTTGTTTCATATACCGATATGATCATCTGGGCACTGGATAAAGTAGATGCCCTGACCAGAAGTATTCTGAACGAACAAGGAGCTGTCATCGGCTCATTCAAGCCAGAACATATCCAAGTAATGTATAAGCTCTCGCCCAATTATAGACACACTTATAATACTGAGTTTGTAGCTGCATTTCAAAGAAAAGAGTGCATTGAAGGTGGCCAAACATACCCTGACATGATAAAAGGATGGGCAAGAGATGAAAACAAGTTTAGGGCTTATTTACATGGAATTTATGCCACAGCTTCCTTAAATGAATATATGGTGTATGTAGCAATGATGTTATGTAGACTTTTTGGGAGAAAGGATCCTTTCCACTTTAATGCAGACTGGACACCTTTCTTAGAGGAAGTTTCAGAGGGACGTAGTTTCAATTGGCACAAAATTCTATCAGATAACCTTACATCAGAGGTTATGAATTACAAAGCAGCTAGGTCAAAAGGACAGCCAGTGTCTTTTTATATGTCAGCTTATATAATGGATGCCATTTTCTTTATGACTCCTTTCCCACTTATGAATTGGAGTTGGAATGTTTCTTGTCCAGAGCTTGTTCATAAGTACCATTCAGCCCTCTGGGGAGAAAATGCAAAAAATGCTTTTTATGAGGTTTGTCATTATGTAATTATCCCTCTGCACAAATTATTCCTTGGATGCGAACCCCCTCGTATTTCTAATACCATCATAGAAAACCTCAAAACAGTCGCTGACTGGTTCATCGAGGAAAATTTTTCCTATGTGAGGGTTTATGGCTGTTCCATTCCTCCTCATGCACTCCCAAAAATTTTACCAGACAGGTTGATATGAAGAGAAGTGGCTTATCAGTTAGTAAATGGTGGTATTGGGCTAGAATTAAAAGCTCAACAGAAAAAGGCATGGCCATCTTTTCCTGTTTATCTAGGAAAATTTGTTTTATTAAACATAGGCCATTCTAAGGCAGAAGCCGAATCAATGGATGAAGTGAAATTAGTAGATATAGAGGACAGGAAACACGACCCATACCAAATAATCAGTCGGCATTTCACACAATGTGGTTTGAAAGCATATGAACATGAAGTCTCATTTTATGATGATGTTTTTAGAAATGCTAAATCTTATGAGGAAGTTCAGAGCAGAGTGCAAACCTTGTCACCTGATGCACAGGTGGGGTTTGCATCTTTTCAAAGAAATAGAAGACAATGTCTGCCAAATATTTTACAAGGTGAAATGTCAACATCAGCACAAGAGCAAGAAACAATTCCTCCAGGGTTTGAAACCATTACTCAGTATAATTCAAGGGACAAAGATAAACCATTACTCAGTATTCTGTAGGAAATCTAATCACTATGCTAGAGCAAAAAGATCGAGAAATAATGCAGATGCAGGACAGATTAAAGGAAAATGAAAAAATTATTGGCTGGGGAATACAAAAAGGTCTATAACAGGCTAGACTCAAAGACATCCAAGAAATCCAAAAGTTAAATGAAAATTTGGATGAGGAAAAAAACATGATACAGGTTACTCAAGAACAAGTGCAAAAGCTGGGCAATGAAAATAAATCTCTGCAAGATAAAATCATTTCAATTACTAATCAAGTGATTGAAAGGGAACATTTCAAGACTAAAGCATCAAAGATATATGCAAATATTGAGAAAGAACAACAGAAGATATTCTATAATTTGGAGATCATCCAGAATTATTTTCAAGAATCTAAGAGGTCTATGGAAAAGGTAGTGCAAAAAGAAAGAGAAGCTAAAACAACAAGGAATTCTTTCCAAAATATAATAACTTCTTTACAAAAAGAAGAAACTGGAAAATCACAGAAATTATCCATTTCAGAGCAGTTGAAAGGAGATATAATGATAAAAGTTTGGGAAACAAAATTAGAAGGATATAAAATAATTACAAAAGGAGTCAATGAAGATTGTCAAAAGATCTTCGATTTTATTGAAAAAGATTCAGTACATATCGGGACAGATGGCTTTTCCGAGTTGTTAGGAGAAATTAACATTAACAGGTATTAGCTGAAAACAAAAGAAGAACTTGAAGAAAAGAAAGCGGAAATCTCAAATATTAAAGTGGTCAACATTGCAGAAATTGATAAGTAGATGATAGCTTCAAGTTCAAAATTAGAGAAAGTTAAATTCACAAAGAAAACAATAGGAAGCCAGTTGCCAGGCCTACAAATAAGTTTCTTCTCTTTTGAATCGAATGAAGTACCTGAGGCTCCTAAAGTCTTGGTAAAATTTTTAGAGAAATATGTTCAATACATTGAAGCAGATAAAGAAAGTTCTTCAATACAAATTTAAAACTTTGTAAATACTTTTATTTTCATAATTTTGAAATAAATTGTAAATGGTTGACATTAGTTTATACAACCGTAATATTAGGAAGTTGGTTAGTTACCAATGAAAGACTTTGATAGAAATGTATAAATATAGTTTCAAGAGGCTGAAACAAGGCTTCAGAAATTTTGGAGAAAGCCAATTTTTGTAATATCAATTTTGAAGTTTATCGGAATCGAAATCGCAAACAAGATTCTGGATCCTACAATTTTGTGACTATGTTTCTTCCTCTGTTTATCGTGATTTGTTAAATTTTCTTCTTAATGTGTGTTTCTAACAAGTGAATCGATTTGAAGTTGTATACATTGTTGTTTATCGTTTCAGATTGGTTTGGATGTTGAATGTTTGACAGTATTTCCTCTGAAATTACTTTAGTGATTTTAAGACATGTAGATCTTCTGTTCCTTAATATTTTATTCTGTTGGAAATATTGTTTTTCTTTCACCATTGATCATTGAAGTATAAGATTCTTTCTAGATAAAAGCCTTATATTTCTTTATATTGTGTTCCATTGTTTACAACCTCAGGATTGTTGCAAAACCAGGAAACGGCCTTGATTGAGTTTTTTACATTACTGTTTTAGATTTTAAATTTGTTTCATTAATATCATTTCTGAAAATCTGAAGTAACCAATCGATAAAAACCCTTTAAAACCCTATCACCCATGACAGTCCCTAGCGGTAGACAACCAAACATAGAACCTGGTCTTCAGGATCAAACTAGCATTGCCCTAAACTTATTTAACACCATTCTGCAAACAACAACCAATAGGGCTGAGTTAGAAAGAT
This sequence comes from Picea mariana, assembly GCA_032191745.1. Classification (NCBI taxonomy): domain Eukaryota; kingdom Viridiplantae; phylum Streptophyta; class Pinopsida; order Pinales; family Pinaceae; genus Picea; species Picea mariana. Next base: position 37,357 of record JASDQU010372004.1, on the reverse strand, counting down.
CGTGGGCTGCTATCGAATGTGACATTAGCATCCAAGAGCAACGTGAAGAAAGACAGAGACAGTTGAGAAACTGAATCTGATCTAGTTTTCCTTTGTCTCTTTATTTTAAAGTCTTATCATAAAAATTAGTTTCAGATGCCTTGACGGTATGTTTTATAGCGTTAAAACATAAAGTCAAGAACAACAGTAATCACTTGACCTTTGGGGCCAAAAGGAGGCGTTGGAGACCAGTGTGTGCATGTGTGCTCCCAAAAGGTCAAATATCATAAAGGGGAAGTCATTAAATGCCTCCAGAATCCATATCACCAAGCGTGTCAAAAATCATTCGTCAATAATGGAGGTTCGAAAGTTCAAAAAGATCAGAAGGATCGTACCGCACGTTCCCTGCAACTTTGATTCAACAACGTTTACATGTTCCGGATTGCATCTGTTAGGCAGTTGTGGCACGTCTAGTTTCCAAAACATCATGTCGCAAGGCGTGGGTGTTTTATTGGCACGGTTTGTTTCACTCCTTCATTTCTCTATAAATTCTAGGAGATGTGTGGGGAATGCATATGCCGAGCTTAAATCCTATGGAATTATGGTCCAGCATGTTGATCTTGGAGAAGTCCCACGTAATAGTCTTTATCACCTGTAGACGCCCAGGTCCCTATGATGTTGCATCATGGGATCTCATTCAAACATGGTGCAGGGTCTGAGAGGCAGCCAAAGAACTAGGTCTGAGCCCCAGTGTGCCTGGGACTCTTTCTTATTGGCTTCCCGAGTACTTGAAGCTCGAACTGGAGGTACAGGCATTTGCTTGGAGACAACATCAGCGTCTCCTGCGGCTTTTGGGGTGGAAAAAGGTATGTCTGAAAGAGCCATGCTGGGAAACATGCCTTCTCTAGAGATGAAACCACAGAGAAGAGGAAGGCCTAGGAAAGATACGGAAAAAGGAGAGGAGGACCACCTCTCGGCTGGGCTGAGTGCACGTCCACCCCCTGAGTAGCCTGCGATGCTTACCAACTGGTCGGATCCGGTTGGGACTACCGGTAGAGGAGGTGGGAGATGAAAGGGAAGGGAAAAAATGTCAGACACTTCCATAGAAATTCTTGCTCGGCGTAGGCTCATCTTGCAATAGCCGAACTCTACCAAGAAAATAGAGATCTACAGTGTCAGTTGGCGACAAAAGACCAGGAGACACCACCGTCGCAGGGTCGCGCAAGAAGCATGGTTTCGCTGTAGAGATGACTTTGGGAAGAGAAATATACAATTGTGCAGTTGCATGAGGCACAACAGATGGCGGGAGAAAAGAGCAAAGTGCAAGGTGCGAGTAGTAACCTGGGGAAATGTTCATGTGTAGGGCATGCATAATGGTTGGTTTTGTGCCTTGTACTTTCCTAAGTGACTCTTGATAAAATTTTATTTTTCTCTTTTGTTGTAAAGATATTTGTGGTCTCACTGCTACCAGGGCAGTTGGTCATGGCATCGGTGTGGTTTATTGTATGTAATCTGAACTTGGCAGGAACCTTTAGTGCTAAATAATGACAATGTTTTGAATGTACCACACTTTATTTTAAATACAAAAATTAACCATGTTCTCTTATCTGAGTCTTTTTCGCATAAATTATTAGATTCTTGTGATCATCATTTTTACACTGTGAGTTTGTTAATACTTTCCCTTGTAAAATTTTAGATGTCGATTGATGCTTCTGTGGCGTTACCAACCCTGGATCATTAGAAAAATTTAATCATAAAAGCAAAAGGTATTTGGCTAGTGGGTAAGGGTCAAATTCAGGATCTTGCTTGCATCAAAAGTGATAAGAAAAGATTAGTTGCCAAGACTACCGATACCGGGTGGTATTGGGGTTATTGTTACAACAAGAAATTAATCATTTTGCAATCATCGATGCTGAACTTGTTTCGGGGGTTCAATGGTCGACAATGTCACTCTTCTTTATGCATGACGCTTCCTGTTACACCTTTCTATCGAAACCGACGGATCGGTCTTTGGAAAGATCCTTCCAGAGGCCTATTTATAGAAAAGAAACACTTTCATTGGCTGACGCCGATGAAGGTAGGCACTCAACTATTTTGACTTCTCAGACAATTTTCATCACCTTTAACTTTTATCGATGCCGAACTTCTGAAGCGAGTCGGGGAAAATTCTAGGTCGTTGATTCCTTGAGTAGTTGTTAAGTCTCTTTTAGAGTTAAGATAATTCTTTGTTGTATGTTCAAGTGATATTTAATCAATTCAAACATGAAACACATAAGATAAGCCAAAGTATCAGTTTCATACCGAAGCGAAAACAATCAAAATGTAAAATATCGGGTGGTACCCAAAAGGAAATGGTCACAAACCTTTTAGGGTGTGTTGAGTGCTCAACACATTCCTCTGTAACAATTGGTGAATCATCATTGTCAATATTGTCATTCCACATTTTTATGTATGATGTTATTCCTTCCTTTAGTTCTTTTAAATAGACATCATTCTCTTTGGGACCTAAGAAATATGACTTCCCTATCGAAAATTTGGGTCGACCTTCGTCATCTATATTCCACAACTCAACTGGTTTTGACCAATCAATATATCTAATGGATTCTTTGTACCTTAGTACTAGAAAATCATTGAGTACAAGAAATTGGAAGTATTAGACATTCAGATGTCCAATTAGTGCATTTTTCCCCTCCTTGATGTATCCATTAAGGAAAATTTTGAATTCATACACCTTGTCAATCAATGTAGGTGGAAGAACTCATTTTTCTTCAATTGTGAGATATGTATCCATCATTTCATGTAAAGAATATATGTCTTTAATTTTCAAGTTGGAAGACATCTTCCATAGGTTCCATATATGTCTTCATGAGTGTGTCCCAAAAGAAAGAACCCAATTTAAATAGTGATTAAGACACCAAGTGCAATTAAAAGTGATAGAAACATGAAAAGATAACGATTCTTATGATCACTTGCTGCATTGTCCAATTGTAACAACAAATGTGGAGGAAGGGGTTTAAAATAAACATTCTAATTTTTTGATCTTCCATGAGATAGAAAATTCTCCTTGTACACTCTACATTTTTGAGTAAATACAATTGTCTAGTAATTCATTTGAGAGTTGGTTTCTAGAACTTCCACTCTCATAAAGAAAATCACCATACATATGAAGGTGTGGGTATTCAAGGTCCCTCAAGAACTTTGTAAGGGATGTAATGTTAAGTTGTGATCCCATATGTACAAATGATAGGGAGAAATGACCAAAACCTCATGTCTTGTGCCCATGTGTTAGCATACCTGTCAATGACAAACCCAAGTTTGTTCCTACAACAGATTTTGATTTGACACCTATACTTGGGATTGAAGTCTTTGTTTTGTCCATTTTATCATGGATAATGCTTAAATACTCCTTTGGAAACTTCTTTGACATAATTATGTGGGAATAGTAGAAATATCTTCTACACATAACATTCTTGTTATGTTTGTTCAATCTACCTCATGCATTTTCTTCCAACTCTTTTGTAGTTGTTGAATTCATCTATGATTTGAACACGATACATTCACTACATGTACTGAAGTTGGTATTCTTTGAGAATGTCACATCTCAAAAATGAGTATTCCAGATCTTTCTCATTGTTGGTTGTGATATTGATGGGTAATTGAGGTTTTGAAGAGCCTCATTGATATCATGTAACAAAGAACTTTGTGTGTAAGTATAAGGAAACAATCTTAAAGGAGCATAACTTCCATATTCTTCAACTTGACGTGTTTGGTTTGGTGAATAATCTGAATTATCCATTACAATTATGTGTAATATTTCTATGGTTGCCATGGTATGTGAACATGCTTTGCATGTGTTGGTGTTACAATGAATGGCTTCGATGTATCCATGCTGGAAATAATGTTGGTAGTTATAGAAGATGCTTTGAGGAATCTTATGTATCTTGTCCCATGCTTTCTTGCAAATAATATTACCATTAAATATCATGTGCTTTACTTTTCTAGCAATAGGATATAGGCCATGGCCATGTCTTTTTGACATGACTACATTTGAAAGGAGTGAATTCAAGACAAATTCTCTAATATCATTTTTATTTATGTGTTCAATACCCCTTCTATAAACTGAAATGGCCTTCCTATCCACATGTTGAAGACAATCTTGTTTACAACATTCATCTGCTACCAAAATTCAGATTTCTTTCTCTTCATCTATCTTTTTTTGACATTTTGCAACCTTTTTTATAGCCATAACTCGTTTAATTCTTTTATATGACATCATTACATGCATATAATTTGAGTCTAGATATTTTTCATTATAAATATCCCCATCCCATTTGTTTAATGGAATTATGTCCTCTATCACATCCCATATCACCATTTCCTCAGGTGACTCCTTGAAATTTTCCTTGACCTTTAACATCTCACCTTTGTTGTCCACCAACTTATTTATTGGTCATATAACCAAACAATGTATAGACTTATCCCCAATCCTACATATTTCACAATTTCCATGTATCTCTTCCACACAAACACTGAAGTCCATTTCACCTAATGTTTCACCCTCAACCTGTTGGATTACTGAGAGGGGGGTTGAATTAGTAATAACGTAATTATAATCATTTTTCTCCAAATAATACAAGTGGTATATCAATGTATAATTATTATCCAATAATGAGCAATAAGAAATGAACAATGACACACATACACAGTACACCAGTGTTTTACGTGGAAACCCAAATCGGGAGAAAACCACATAATGTTTTTTCTTATATGTCTTGAAGAATTACATTCATTGGAATCACCAACTTCATTTGTTTTCCAGCTACAACTGGAAGGAGTCTCCAACCCCCTAGTTTCTCAGGCTACAACCTGAGGGAAGCTCCAACTCCCCAATTCGCTGGCTACAACCAGAAGGAGGCTACAACCCCCTATGTTCTTCGGCTACAACCAAAAGGTGGCTAAAACCACCTATCCTTTCCCCATCCATCTACCCTGAAGTAGAAGTATAATGATGGAACCACTGTCACACTATCACTATGAGATATATCACTGTAAACCTATACCAATAAACCTTAACCATGCATCAATCATGCATCAACCATGCATCAACTTGTACCTCAACCTGTAATCAACCTGTACCATAAACAAGTGCATCAACCATGCAACAACCTGTACCAATCATGTGTCAAGTACTCATCAATATGTACCAACATCATCAACTATACATCTCATGTATGTTCCAACTCATCAACTACTTGTCTCAACCATGTACCCAACTTGTACCTCAACCAAAATACCTCATCAATTTCATCATCAAAATATGATTTTTAACTCTATAATAGACCTGGTGTATATGATAACATACCTGCAAACTTTCCTTAACTTTAAACAACAAGAGACTAGAATTTTCATCAAACTTTTCTTTAGTCTCACATGACTAGTTTTGGATTAGTCAACAACCCTAACCTGAAATAATCATAACTTTGTACCTATATTGAATAAAGATATGAAAATGATACAAAATTTTCTTCAGTTTGTTTTACGCAATTCCTCCAGGTGTCACTACTTGTAACCTCTCAAAAAAGGAGTTATAGCAAAAATGGCATACCTTGTTGAATTATGTCTTATTCTAGAGAGCGACCTTGTAGAGCGTTTCCCGAATGAAATATTTATTGAATAGATCTGAAACTGTTACAAAGAATACTAAATAATGTACTCTAACCAACACATTTGGTCTCACTAAATTTGGATATTTTATGAATAAGATATAACGTTTTTACCTGAAACACCTATTTTTTACTAGTTTCAGGACTAGCCACAAACCCTATTTTCCACGGAGTGTAACTCCAAAAATACAACGACCCATAAGATGAATGTTTTACCACAGATACTTGGATTTTTTCTCAATGACATAGCCATTTCATGGTCTGAATAATTCTAGAAAAAAAATTATTGCGAAAATGGTGAGATGACCTGTAAATAACATACCTTAGAAAGCACCATCAAAATAATTTATCCTTCCTTGAATTTTGGCCTTCTTTTCTTCACCCTCCCTCAGAAATTTAGCTTAGATGTCCTTGGGTTACCTTAGACACCTATAGGTATTCAATATTCTCAAGTGTGTCTCAAATGAGAGAGATTTGCCTCTTATTTATACTCTCCAAGTAGCTTCCTTAAAAACATCTCTAGGTCACTTTGCCTACTTTCCTTATTTTAGGGTTAACCCACTTCTAATTTCTCCATTAAATTTATTATTTAAATAATTTATTTTGTATTCAGTTTGAGTTATAGTACACTCATCACTTCACTTTATTATTTACCTTTTAAAATCTCTTAAACCACTTTGGCTACTTTGACCTTTTGGGGCTTCTAGATGACATATTCAAACCGTGAGGAGTTATGTGATGTTCCACATACCACCAGAACTAGAATGACATGTAATATCCATATATTATAGTATTACCTGAAAATATATCAAAACTCATACCATTATCCATCAAGAAAACATGGGTCCCTTACCCAAACCTGGGTTCTCCAACTTCTCATGGTGATAACTCTCTAACTCTAAGGAGTTATGTGGCATTCCACATAACACCGAAAATGGCACGAAAAGCAATATCAATATCAGATAGTTTCACTGACCAATTCACTGACCTTCATATCATTATTCCACAAATGAGCATGGGTTCTCTAACCATACTTCTAGGATAACTCAATCCACAAAGCATCTTCCCTTGAGGGATTTCACCATAAGTGGACCACTTTGGAGTTCATCCATCTATAATTCTTATAAACCATGACAAGACAGTAATGATTTATCTTTACATAAAACAAACTTGGGTCCATTACCCAAACCTTTGTGCTATCGGGCTTTCTTTAAGGGTTGACATCAATGACAACTAACCTTAATCAACAATCTCCCCCTTTGGAATTGATGGCAACACTCTGATGAAATACTGAAATCATATCACTCATGCTCCCCCTAGAACCATGCCTCTGTCTCATGCTCCCCTTTGAACCATGCCTCTATCCTCTGCATCTGATAAATCTCTCCCCCTTTGTCATCAATGGAAAAGGTATCTTTCCATCTGGCGTTGCTCCCCCTGAATGAATTGTCCTCTTATGGTGCTTCCTCGTGTACATATAAGACATATAAGATAAGCATTCAAAACACATTCATTTTGGAGTAGAAATAACTCCAAGTCTCTGGCGAAGATATTCAAAGGCTCCCTGTGGAAGTGGTTTTGTAAAGATGTCTGCCACTTGTTCTTTTGTGCCCACACACTCAACTCTGATGTTCTTTTCTGCAACCTGCTCCCATAGAAAGTGATACTTGATTGGAATGTGCTTCATCTTGGAGTGCATCATCGGGTTCTTTGCGATAATGATAGTGCTTGTATTATCGCAATATATTGGAATGGGCTCATCATACTCAACCTGTATATCTGTCAGAGTTTGTTTCATCAAAAGAACCTGTGTACAACATGATGTTGTTGCAATATACTTTTCCTCGGCTGTAGATAAGGA
>JASDQU010372004.1:0-29554 GCA_032191745.1 Picea mariana | reverse complement strand
AATCATTGACCTGTATTGCCTCTGATCTGTAGAGTTCAAATCATCATCTTTGCTCAACTTGCAACTTGTTTGCAATCTTCCATTCCAAACCACTTTAGCATTTCTCTAATTTACTTCGTTTGAGAAATAAAAATTCCTTGGTTTCTTTGACGTATCTAAAATCCCACAAAGAAGGATAGTTCTCCAAGTAATAACATTTCAAATTCATTCTGCATATCCTTTGCAAATTTCTAGCTTAAACTGTCATCATCACTACCAAAACTAATATCATCAACATAAACTTCAATTAATAAAATATTACCTTGACTTACCTTGATGTAGAGGTTGATGTATGCACTTCCCTTTCTGAACCCTGCTTGTTGTAGATATTTATCCAGTCTAGAGTACCATGCTCTAGGAGCCTATTTTAGACAATACAAGGTCTTCTTTAATTTTCACACATAATCTGCATTCTCTAACAACTGAAATCCTTCTAGTCATTCAATGTAGACTTCTTCTTCAAGTTCCTCATTCATAAATTTTGATTTTACATCCATCTGATACATTTTAATATATTTAGAGCATGCATAAGCTAAAAGAAAACGGATTGCTTCCATTCTGGCAACTGGGGCAAATGTCTCTTCAAAGTCGATTCCTTCAACTTGTGCATATCCTTTACATACCAATCTAGCTTTATTCCTTGTAACTTATCCATCTTCATTCAATTTATTCCTGAAGACCCACTTTGTGTCGATCACATTCTTATTCTTTGTTCTTGGAACTAGTTCCCAAGTGTCATTTTTATCTATTTGNAGGTGTGTTTGTTCTAGTGAATGGATTTTTCCTCTAGTATCAACTCTTGCATCTTTGTTTCTGATAATATGATCTGAAGGATGATTCTTCTGTACTCGTATGCTAGGTGTCTTTGGAGACACTTGTTGAACTTTCTCTTATGTTTCTATCAGATTCTCTTCATCTTCCTCTTCTACTTCTTCTTCTGAGGGTTGTTTTATTGATCTATTTTCTTCTTCCTTTGATTCTGGTTGTCCTATTTCATCAATTGTTACGTTGATGTTTTCCACAACTTTGTTCAATATTAGATTGTAACACTTGTATGCTTTTCTTGTACTTGAGTAACCAACAAGTACTCCTTTGTCCACACGAGATTCAAACTTTCCAATTCCACCATCTTCCCTTTTGATATAGAATTTTCTTCCAAAGACTCTGAAGTGCTTTACATTTGCTGGTCTTCCTTTCCATAGTTCGTAAGGAGTTTTTTCAATGTTGTTTCTGAGCATTAATCTATTTTGAATGTGAATTGTTGTATGCACTGCCTGTGTCCAAAAAATATCTGTCAATTTTGAATCCATTAGCATTGTTCGAGTCATTTCCTGTACTGTCTTGTTCTTTCTTTCAACAACTCCATTCTATTGAGGTTTCCTAGAAACGGAGAATTGCCTTTTTATTCCATGATTGCTGAAATAGTCCATAAATTTCTTTGAGGTGAACCCTCCTCCATTATCAGATCTCAAGAATTTTATTTTTGAATCCATTTTATTTTCAACCATTTCCTTGTAGATCTTGAAGTTTTCAAAATCTTCTGAGTTATTATTGAGAAAGAAAATTTCATTCATTCCTGTATAATCATCAACTAATAACATAAAGTATTTCTCACCTTTTAAGCCCTTTGTTCTAGTTGGTCCAACTAGATCAATATGCACAATTTCTAGTGGTCTTGTCGTTGAATATTCCTTTGATTTGAACATGGTCTTTGTTTTCTTTCCTTGTTGACAATCCTTGCATAAAGTTTTGGTTGGTTTTGTGATCTAGGGCATTTCTTTTCCTACTTCTCTTTTGTTGACTTTAGCAAGGTTATCAAAATGTATGGACCCATTCTTCTGTGCCATAGCCAACTTTCATCTTCCTTTCCTAGACAACTCTTTTCATTTCCAATTTCACTTAACACATAGATGTTGCTTGAAGTTCTTGCAACTGTAGCGACCAATTTCCCTGAACCTTATTTTCTTATCTCACACTTTTGTGAATCAAAAATAACTTTATGACCTTGGTCACACATTTGACTCACACTTAGAATATTATGTTTCATATCTTCTACTAGTAGAATATTTTCTGCCTTTTCATTCTTGTTCCCAATTCGAACTGTGCCTTTTCCAATGAGTTTGGTTGAATCATCATTTCTGAAGGAGACTGATCCATCTCTTTCCTTTCGTAATGTAAGAACTTGTCTCTATCACCTGCCATGTGTTTTGAACATCCACTGTCAACATACCAACCACGTTTCTTCTGCTTAGCTTGTAGGGCAAGTGTGCATTCTTCATTGCTATATTGATCTTGCTTTCCTATCTATGATTGTTGTTATTCTCTTGCGGTTCTTTAGGAGGGACTGTCATTCTACAATCTTTGGCCATATGTCCAAAATTGTTACACTTGTAACATTCCACTTCAATGCTCAAAGATTCAAACCTATTGTAACTTCTTCTTTGTGTTTCACTAGGCCTTCTTGGATAACCCCTTTGTGTATTACTTTCAAAGTAGTTATTGTTCCTGTTGTTAGCTCTGCAATTCACTACTATATGTCCAAAATTATTACATGCATAACATAAACTAAAAAATATAGTTTGATACTCGGGAGTTGAGGATATTCTGAAAGGAGGTGCTCTTGTGAATCCTTCTTCTTCTTGAGGCCTATTTGTCGATTGTTGATTCTGAAATCTGAATCTTCTCGGTGGAGGAGTGTCCCTGTAATCTTCCTTATATATCTTCCTATCCTCTTTGATTGTTTCTGCATAACTTTTTGGATATGTTTCTTGCTCTGTTGTTTTGGAGCTTGATCCCTTTTCTATCTGATTGTATCCAAGTCTGGTCTTGTCAAAATGAGATTTTTGACTACTGATAATGTCATCGAAAACTTTTGAGCTATTCTGCATATTTTTCTTTTGAATATCCTTTTTTAATTTGACAATCTTTGCTTCCAAGTTTCCAATGATCCTGTCCTTTTCTTCTAGTTGTTCTTTGAGTGCTTCTTCAATTATTTTATCTTCTTCTATTTGAACCTTCAATTTTGTGATCATTTGTTTTAGTTCTTGAGTGTCTTCTTTCTTGTCTAGTTCTTCTTCTAGTTTATTGTTCTTCTTCTTTTCTTTTCTGATAACTTCTATGACACACATTAATTCTTCTCGAAAGTCAACTTCTACCTCTTCAATTTCTTCTTCGACTTCTTCACATTCTTCCTCAGCTTCTTCATATTCTTCTTCAGAATATTCTTTGTCAGAGTCTTTTACTACCATGAATAGAACTCTTCTTGTCTCACTGCCACTGACTTCATCTTCATCTGATGATGAGATGTCTTCTTTGGTGCATAAGCTTTTCTTAAAAATATTCTTTGTAGTCATTTTGCCTTTATATGTGTGTTTCCCTTTTGAGTAACCTTCATCATTTCTCTTTTTCTTATGAGGAAATTTGTTATAAAAATGACCAATACCATCATAATTAAAACAAATTAAAGGAAGAATACCTTTATACCTACTTTTGGTTCCCTTGTTCAATCTTTTGACAAAGTTGGCCACTTCTTCATCATCTTCTAAGACGTCACTGTTGTTTCTATATTCTTCTTGTTTCTTTTTCTTTTGCTTTAATTGTTTGGATGTGTTACATAGGATAGCCTAACTAAGAGGGGAGGGTGAATCAGTTAGATAAAAATTTCTTTCCTTTTATTTAACAAATTACTCAATGAACACAGTTACTATATGTATTGCTACAAATCATTCAAATAAATAAATGTGCAATCACATAAACAGACAATGACACAAAGATTTTTCATGAGGAAACCCAAAAGGGAAAAACCTCTTCTTCTTATGAATGAAAGGCAAGCTCCAACTCCTCTTTACATTCTTATTTTATCTGAGGTACAACCCAAATGAGGCTGCTACCTATGCTTATTTAGCACCTACTGAATGGAAGCTACAACTCATGGATGTACAAGAACCAACTTGTACAGGAGACTTTTACAGTCTCCCCTTGCTCCTCCCTACCACCCTGAAATCATTCTCTGTCACTGAGAACCTGCAAAACAACTCTTTATCTTCTCTTTCAAAGATTAAGCATTCAAATCCTCTCTGCACAATTCATTCTTGACTAGACCACTTAGATTCATCAATCTGTGTATGTGTCTTTCCTCCTCCGTCTTTTTTCTTCCTCAAATTTTATAGAGCCATATATCTCCCATAATCCTCTCTCTTCTACTTTTCTTGCAACAATCACTTTATATATCTTCCTGTATCATCAGCACGTACAATCGAACCCTCAAGCTTCAAAGAATCAATTACAATAATTGAATAACTTCCTTACAATAATTCTTATTGGCCAAGGCATCAAGATGAACAATATCCACATGATTAGATTAAACATTTAACCAGCATCGTTCGATGAACATACATCTGTTTTAATTTTTCAGCATAGAATAACCCTTGAGTGCTTTGGCAAGCCACTTGTGCTAACCCATATGTCCATTGGTCGTGACCATAGGTTAATCGAAATGAATTCCACATTTCACATTTCGGTAATTCGACAATCCTGTGTCGAAGAGTCTTGACACTTCAAGTTACAAAACCCTGAAATAGAGCTTAGCTTCGTGCTAGCTCCTTCCTCTCACATGACCATCGGTGGTAACCACTGCCTACACCAAAAAGGTATTTCGACGTTTTGCATTTTGGCGTTTCAGCATTTCTTGTGATGAAGTGTTTCAACACTCCAAGTCACGAACCCCAAAATTTTCAACGTTTCACATTTAGACATTTCGCATTTCGTTGTTTCAGCATTTCTGTGATGAAGGGTTTCGACACTCCAAGTCACGAACCTCGAAATGATCTGACAGCTTCACATTTGATCTAGTGGACATAGATCGGACTGTTCTCATTAACTTATCAAGGACAGATCAATAGTCATATACAACTCTTCTATTACTCCTCCAATGCTTAATCCAATGGATATGACTTAATCATTCATCAATATGGATGGCTATCATGGTTTCGGTATTTCGGCATTCGAGACTTCGTGATGTTGAAGTTTTTGCTTATCATGCAAAAATCCTGAAATAGAAACTCCCAGAATCCTGAAATAGAAACTCCCAGAATTCCGAAATAGAAACTCTCGAGAATCATGTGACGTGTGTCCCTTTCAGTATTTCGGCATTCGGTACTTCGTGATGTTGGAATTTTTGCTTACCATGCAAAAATCTTGAAATAGAAACTCCCAAAATTTCAAAATAGAAACTCTCGGAATCATGTGACGTGTGTCCCTTTCAATATTTTGGCATTCAGGACTTTGTGATGTTGGAGTTTTTTCTTACCATGCAAAAATCCCGAAATAGAAATCCCGAAATCCCAAAATAGAAACTCTCGGAGTGACAATCTCTGAAATTCAAGCTGTGCCTATGCAAACTGATCCACAGTTTAAAGTTTGACATTAATGACAAAAAGAAGTCATGTGCAAACTGCAATTCCTGCCAACAAACTCCCCCTTTGACATTGATGGAAAAATTTAAATCTCTTATCCCCCTTTTGACATCTATGGCAAAGGAATCAACCATACTCCCCCTGAGAAAAGAAAACCACTTGCAAAGATGCATCATATCAGTAGCAACTCCCCCTAGAAATAATAGTCAATAAACCTGTGCAGTCTATTTTTATAATGAAACCCTTGCAATCTTTGAGAATAAAATGAAATTACAGAGGGTAAACCCCCAACTGATCCTTGAGACTTTCAAATTGCATTTTAGGTAAAGATTTAGTAAATACATATGCAATCTAATCCTTTGTGCTAACATATTCCATTTTAATAACTTTAGACATAACCTTCTCTCTTAGAAAATGAAATTTAATAGGAATGTGCTTTGTTTTTGAATGCATAACAGGATTTTTAGAAATACAAATTGCACTGGTATTATCACAGAAGATAGGTATAGGTTCATCATAATGAATATGTATATCTTCTAGCATCTGTTTCATCCATATAACCTGAGTGCAACAAGTTGTAGATGCTATGTATTCTTCTTCAACAGTAGACAAAGACACTACTGATTGTTTTTTACTTGACCAACTTACAAGACATCCTCCAAGAAAAAGTGTTGCTCCACTAGTACTCTTCCTGTCATCAACACAACCTGCCCAATCAGCATCAGTGAAAGCATATAAATCAAGTTGATTACCTATAGGATACCACAAACCATACTCTACTTTCCCCTTAAGATATTTGAAAATTCTTTTGACTGCAAGTAGATGAGAAGTTTTTGGTGAAGCCTGAAACCTGCCAACTTGACAAACTGCATGCATAATATCAGGTCTTGTAGCTGTAGCATAAAGAAGACTACCAATCATAGATCTGTATATTGTTTGATCAACATCTTTAGTATCATCAAACTTACTTAATTTACAGCCAGTAACCATGGGAGTGCCAACTCGTTTAGACTCTTCCATCTGAAATTTCTTAAGCATTTCATTAATATACTTGGTTTGAGAAATCGAAATACCTTTATCAGATTGAGTAATTTACAAGCCTAAGAAAAACTTCATTTCTCCTAGCATGGACATCTCAAACTCTTTCTGCATACTTTCAACAAACTGTTTACTGAGCCTATTATCATCACTACCAAAAATTATATCATCTACATATATCTCAACAATGATCAGGCTATCATTTTCTTCTTTAATATATAGATTACTATTAGTGTTACCTTTCCTAAATCCTTGCTGCCTCAAGTAATTGTCAAGTCTGGAATACCAAGCCCTTGGTTCTTGCTTCAGCCCATACAATCCCTTTTTCAACCTGTAAACATATTGTTCTGCTTCTTGTACCTAAAAACCATCTGGTTGTTCCATATATACTTCTTCCTCTAAATCACCATTCAAAAATGCAGAATTTACATTCATTTGGTAAACTTTAATGTGTTTAGAACTGGCATAAGCTAGAATTAGTCTAATGGATTCCATTCTTGCAACAAGAGAAAAAGTTTCTCCATAATCTATTCCTTCTAACTGTGCATACCCTTTACAAACCAATCTAGCCTTATTTCTAGTTATTTTACCTGCTTCATCCATCTTATTTTTGAAAACCCATTTAGCCCCTATGACATTCTTATTCAAAGGTCTAGGAACCAATTCCCATGTCTTATTCTTTTCTATTTGACTAAGTTATTCATTCATTGCTTTCATCTAGTATTCATCTTTGATTGTTTCTTCAATACTTTTGGGTTCAATCAGAGAAAGTAAAGATACATGTTCATGAATTGAGGTGGATTCTTGCCTTCTACTTCTTGTTCCAACACCTACATTTAAGTCACCAAGTATTTGTTCTTCAAGATGAATTTTCTATATTCTCTTGCTTGGAGTCTTTGATGGAGTCATGCTTTTGGATGGAGTTTTTCCCTTTATCAAAGTAGGAATTAATTGTTCACTGTCAACAGCCTTAGTTTCTTCTGTTTCACTTACTTCTTCATCCATCTTATGTTTGTCATATATATCATGTATTTGTTGATCCTTTTGTTTAGATTTAGTCTTCAAAAATGAGGACTCATCAAACCTTACTTCTATAGATTCAACAATATTTCTTAATCTGAAATTATAACATTTATAAGCCTTTCTTGAACATGAATATCCAACCAATATGCCTTCATCAGTTCTTAAGTCTAATTTTCCCAGATTTTTATCAATTCTTTTAATGTAACACTTACTCCCAAAGATTCTAAAATGTTTTATGTTTGCTAGTCTTCCTTTCCATAATTGATAGGGTGTCTTATTATTATTATTTATTAGCAAAATTCTATTCAAGATGTGTACAATAGTGTGAACAGCTTGAGGCCAAAACATGTCATTCAATCTAGACTCATTTAACAGTGTTCTTGCCATTTCCATAACAGTTCTATTTTTTCTTTCAACAACACCATTTCGCTGAGGTGTTTCTATAACAGAGAAATGTCTTTTAATTCCATTTTCAACACAGTAATTGTTAAATTATTTTGATATAAACTCTCCTCCATTGTCTGACCTTAAGCACTTAATCTTCATATCAATTTCATTTTCAGTCAATTCTTTGAAAACTTTAAAACAATTAAAAGTTTTAAACTTTTTTTTCAATAAAAACAACCAAGTCATTCGAGTAAAATCATCCAGAAATAACATAAAGTATCTTTCACCATTTAGACATGTTATCCTCATAGGTCCACATACATCAGCATGCATTATTTCCAAAGGTTTTGTTGTAGAATATTCCTTTGTTTTAAACTTGACTCTAGTTTGTTTACCATGTTGACATTGTTTACAAATAGAGTTGGAAAGATTCTTTATGACAGGTAAGTTCCTTATTGCCTCTTTTTTATTTAATTGAATCAAATTGTCAAAGTTAATATGTCCAAGTCATTTATGCCATAACCAACTTTCATCTTCATGTCCAAGATAGAAATTTTCATCCTTCTCATCTAAAATGTATATGTTATTTGATGTCCTTGTAGTTGTTCCAACTAACTGATTTGTTTTAACATCCCTGATTTGACATTGTTTAGAATCAAATATCATAAGATGCCCTTTATCACATGTTTGACTTACACTCAACAAGTTATGTTCCATATTTTCAACCAGTAAAACATTTTCATCCATTATGTCTTTGTTCAAACAAACAGAGCCTCTTCCAACTATTCGAGCTAATTGATCATTACCAAATGTGACTGAACCTTCTTTTCTTTCATCTAAATAATCAAAGATTTGTTTTCTTCCTGTCATATGTTTTGAGCATCCACTGTCCACACACCACTTAACTTTATGATCAGCTTGTAAAACAAGTTTGCACTCTTCAATTTCTAAATGATCATTCTTTCTTTTCCAATAACTAGTTTTCTGATTTGTGTATTGGTTTATAACAGATTTTTGGAAATTCATTGGACAGTTTCTTGAAATATGTCCAAAGTTATTACACCTATAGCATTCAACTTCAAATTTTAAAGAATCAAATCTGTTATGTGAGTTGTTCACATTGTTCTGAATAGATTTATCATGTCTTCTTTCATATTCAAATCTAGATATGCCATGACTGTTATGTGCACTTATGTTTCTTAAGAAAATGTTACAAAAAGTTGCTTTGTGTCCATACTTATAATAGAAGAAACAATAGCCTTCAAACCTGTTTTGATGTCTACCATAACTTGTTCTATGCACTGTTAAATCTTGATTCTCTTCTTGCCTTTCTGATTCAATCTTCTTGCTAGTAATTTTCTCATGATTATCCTTTATACCTGCTTTCTCAACACTTGAACTAGAACATCCATTAATTACTGCATATTTATAACCAATTCCAAACTTATCATATGTTGATCTTTGACTACAAATAATTTGATTCAACACTTGAGAACTATGATTCATGTTATTTTCTTGTACTTTCTTTCTTAATGAGACTACTTCAATTTTTAAAACTTCATTTTCCTTATCCTTTTCTGCAAGCATTTGAGTTAGATCTTCTTCAGTCACTCTAACCTCTTCTATTTTAAGCTTTAATTCAACTAACACGATTTCAGTGCTCTCAATCAAACCATTTGATTTCTGTAATTCAAATTATAGTTTATCGATTTCTCTTTTGAATTGGTTACACTCTCTTCTTACCTTGTTTAGTTCAGACAGAACACTTACAAGTTCAGCTTCCAGGTCAACTTCACCTTCTTCTTCTTCTATAAGTTCATCATTCTGATTTTTCATAGACATAAAAAGTCTTTTATCTAAAATTTCATCACTTTCATCTATATCTGAGGACTCACTGTTATTTTTGATGAATAGACTTTTATTTTTATAAGAATTTCTTTGAAATGGCTTCTTATACATTTTCTTATATTCTTTGGTTTTGATGTTACCTTCTTCTTGTCCATCAGAATGTTTATTGAAAGGACACTTAGAAGCAAAATGCCCTATTCTACCACAATCAAAGCACTTGAGAGGAAGTTTACCTTTGTACTTTCCAGTACCTCTTTTTAGATTTTTGACAAAGTTAGCTTCTTCCATGTCTTCTTCTGAATACTCATGATTACTGGTTTATGTTTCAACCTTTTTCTTGTCCTTCTTTGCTACCTTGAAAGTTGCTTCATTAGATGTCCTCATCTCATATGTTGTTAGTATTCCTTGCAACTCATCCATTAATAAAGTACCAATATCAGTTCTTTCTTCTAAAGCAGATATTTTGGGATCAAATCTTGCGGGTAAAGATCTAAGCACGTTTTTCACAATAATATCATTTCCAACCGTTTCTCCTAAACCTCTCACAGTATTGACTACTTCATCAATACATAAGAAATAGGTAGTTATATCTTCAGATTCTTCCATCTTTAAACTTTCAAATTGAATTCTATATGATTGTAATTTAGCATTCTTTACCTTAGTATCTCCTTCATATACCTTCTTCAGTTTGTTCCATAACTCTTTTGCTGACTCACAGTGCATTACTTTAACAAATTCTAAACCTGCCAATCCTCCAAGTATTGCATACATAGCTTTGGAATTATTCTCATAGAATCTCTTCCTTGCAGCATCTGTTGGAACTATTGCTAGAGTCTTATATTCATTCAACACAGCTTGCCAAACATATACTCCTTAAGAATGCAAAAACAACTTCATCCTGATACTCCAAAAAGAATAATTATGTCCATCAAACAGAGGTAATCCATGTTTAGTAAAATCATATTTCTTATCCATTATTAAGGATCAAACTTCCATTGATTAAACTGAATCTTGAAGTAACCTGCTCTGATTCCAATTGTTACACGGGATAGCCTAACTGAGAGGGGGGGGTGAATCAGTTAGATAAAAATTTCTTTCTTTTTATTTAACATATTACTCAATGAACACAGTTATTGTATGTCTTGCTACAAATCATTCAAATAAATAAATATGCAATCACATAACAGACAATGACACAAAGATTTTTCATGAGGAAACCCAAAAGGGAAAAAACTCTTCTTCTTATGAATGAAAGGCAAGCTCCAAATCCTCTTTACAGTCTTATTTTATCTGAGCTACAACCCGGATGAGGATGCTGCCTCTGTTTCTTCAACACCTACTGAATGGAAGCTACAACTCTCGAATGTACAAGCACCAACTTGTACAGGAGACTTTTACAGTCTTCCCTTGCTCCTCCCTGCCACCCTGGAATCATTCTTTGTCACTAAGAACCTGCAAACCAACTCTTTATCTTCTTTGTCAAAGATTAAGCATTCAAATCCTCTTTGCACAATTCATTCTTGACCAGACCACTTAGATTCATCAATCTGTGTATGTGTCTTTCCTCCTCTATCTTTTCTCTTCCTCAAATTTTACAGAGCCATATATCTCCCATAATCCTCTCTCTTCTACTTTTCTTGCAAAAATCACTTTATATATATTCCTGTATCATCAACACATACAATCGGACCCTCGAGCTTCAAAGAATCAATTACAATAACTGAATAACTTCCTTACAGTAATTCTTATTGGCCAAGGCATCAAGATGAACAATAT
This sequence comes from Picea mariana, assembly GCA_032191745.1. Taxonomy (NCBI): domain Eukaryota; kingdom Viridiplantae; phylum Streptophyta; class Pinopsida; order Pinales; family Pinaceae; genus Picea; species Picea mariana. The sequence goes on along the minus strand of JASDQU010372004.1, from coordinate 18,029 downwards.
CCACATGATCAATTTAAACATTTAACCAGCACCGTTCGGTGAACATACATTTGTTTTAATTTTTCAGCATGGAATAACCCTTGAGCCCTTTTGCAAGCCACTTGTGTTAACCCATATGTCTATTGGTCGTGACCATAGGTTAACCGAAATTCATTTCGCATTTCACATTTCGGCAATTCGGGAATCCTGTGTCGAAGAGTATTGACACTTCAAGTTACGAAACCCCGAAATAGAGCTTAGCGTCGTGCTAGCTCCTCCCTCTCACATGACCATCGGTGGTAACCACTGCCTACACCAAAAAGGTATTTTGGCATTTCGGCATTTCTTGTGATGAAGTGTTTCAACACTCCAAGTCATGAACCCCAAAATTTTTGGTGTTTCACATTTCGGCGTTTTGGCATTTGGCATTTTGGTGTTTCTACATTTGTGTGATGAAGTGTTTCGACACTCCAAGTCATGAACCCCAAAATGATCTAACGGCTTCACATTTGATCTGGTGGACATAGATCCGACGGTTCTCGTTAACTTCTCGCGGACAGATCAACGGTCATATACAACTCTTATATTACTCCTCCAATGCTTAATCCAACGGATATGAATTAACCATTCATTGCGATGGATGGCCGTCATGGTTTCGTTATTTTGGCATTTGGAACTTCATGATGTTGAATTTTTTGCTTACCAAATGCAAAAATCCTGAAATAGAAACTCTCAGAATCCCGAAATAGAAAATCCCGAAATTCTGAAATAGAAACTCCTGGAATCATGTGACGTGTGTCCCTTTTGGTATTTTGGCATTCGGGACTTCATGATGTTGGATTTTTTGCTTACCATGCAAAAATCCTGAAATAGAAACTCCCGGAATCCCGAAATAGAAACTCTCAGAATTCCGAAATAGAAACTCACGGAATCATGTGACATGTGTCCCTTTTCATATTTCGGCATTCGTGACTTCGTGATGTTGGATTTTTTTCTTACCATGAAAAAACCCCGAAATAGAAACTCCCAGAATCCCGAAATAGAAACTCCCGGAGTGACGATCTCCAAAATTGACAATCTCCAAAATTCAAGCTGTGCCTGTGCAAACTAATCGATGGTTTAAAGTTTGACATTAATGACAAAAAGAAGTCTTGTGAAAACTGTGTAAACTACAATTCTTGCCAATAGGATGCTTTGAAGGCTACTTCTTTTACATATGGATTTTTCTGTTCAGTTCTCATTTCATATGTTGTGAATATTCCATGCAGTTCGTCCATGCTTATTGATTTTATATCCGATCTTTCTTCTAGTGTTGATGTCTAAGGGTTAAATCTCATAGGAAGAGATCTTAGTACCTTTTGAACAATTACAGATTCTTCGATTTCTTCTCCCAATCCTATGATTGCATTCACTATTTCATCGATNCTTTTGAACAATTACAGATTCTTCGATTTCTTCTCCCAATCCTATGATTGCATTCACTATTTCATCGACTCATAAGAAGTAGGTTGCGATATTCTCATATTCCTTCTTTTTTAGTTGTTCGAACTATCCTCTGTAAGTTTGAAGCTTTGTTGCCTTGAATTTTGTATCCCCTTCATAAATATTTCAAAGCTTGTCCCAAATCTCTTTAGCGGATTTACAATGTGCAACTTTGGTGAATATTGTATCACTGAGACCATTCAAAAGTGCATTTGTGGCTTTGGAATTATTCTCACCGAGTTTCACTGATTTGTCATTTGTTGGTGGAACTGCTGGTGATGTGTATCCATCTACAATTGATTGCCAAACTTGAAATCCCTGTTCCTGTATATATGTCTTCATACTTATTCTCCAAAAAGCATACTTTTGTCCATCAAACTGTGGTATTCCATTTTTATACATGTTGGTACTCTCCATGATCTACCTTTCAGTGGTTAAATTGATTTCTGAAGGAACCTGCTTTGAAACCATTTGTTGGATTACTGAGAGGGGGGGTGAATTAGTAATAGCGTAATTATAATCCTTTTTCTCCAAATAATCCAAGTGTTATATCAATGTAGAATTATTATCCAATAATGATCAATAAGAAATGAACAATCACACACATACACAATACAACAGTGTTTTACGTGGAAACCCAAATTGGGAGAAAACCACATTATTATTTTTCTTATATGTCTCAAAGAATTACATTCATTGGAAGCACCAACTTCCTTTGTTTTCCAGCTGCAACTGGAAGGACGCTCCAACCCCGTAGTTTCTCAGGCTACAACCTGAGGGAAGCTCCAACTCCCCAATTCTCTGGCTATAACCTGAAGGAGGCTACAACCCCCTATGTTCTCCGGATACAATCGGAAGGTGGCTACAACCACCTGTCATTGCCACATCCAACCACCCTAAAGTAGAAGTAGAATGATGGAACCACTGTCACACTATAACTGTGAGGTATACCGCTGTAAACCTGTACCAATAAACCTGAACCATGCATCAACCATGCATCAACCTGTAATCAACCTATACCATAAACAAGTGCATCAACCATGCACCAACATTTACCAATCATGTTTCAAGTACTCATCAACTATGTCTCATCAATATTTACCAACATCATCAATTATACAGCTCATGTATGTGCCAACTCATCAACTACTTGTCTCAACCATGTACCCAACTTGTACCTCAACCAAAATCCCTCATCAATTTCATCATCCAAATATGATTTCTAACTCTGTAATAGACCTGGTGTATATGATCACATACCTATAAACATTCCTTAACTTTAAACAACAAGAGACTAGCATTTTCATCAAACTTTTCTTTAGTCTCACATGACTAGTTTCGGATTAGTCAACAACCCTAACTTGAAATAATCATAACTTTGTACCTGTAATGAATAAATATATGAAACTGATACACAATATTTTTCAATGTGTTTTATGCAATTCCTCCAGGTTTCACTACTTGGAACCTCTCAAAAAATGATTTATAGCAAAAATGACATACCTTGCTGAATTATGGCTTATTCTAGAGAGTGACCTTGTAAAGCGTGCCCCGAAAGAAATATTTTTTGAATCGATATGAAATGGTTACATAGATTAATAGAGATTGTACTCTAACCAACACATTTGGTCTCACTAAATTTTTATTTGTTATGAAGAATTTATGACGTTTTTACTCGAAACACTTGTTTTTGACTAGTTTCAGGACTAGCCACAAACCCTATTTTCCACGGAGTGTAACTCCAAAAATAAAATGAACCACACTGGATTTTTAACTATAGATACTTGGATATTTTTCCTCAATGAAATATCAATTTCATGGTCTGAATCATTCTAGAAAAAAAGGTTACTGTGAAAATGGTGAGATGACCTGTAAATAACATACCTTAGAAAGCATCATCAAAATAATTTATCCTTCCTTGAATTCTGGCCTTCTTTTCTTCACCTTCCCTCAAAAATTAGGCTTAGATATCCTTTGGTTAACTTAGACACCTATATGTATTCAATATTCTCAAGTGTGTCTCAAACGAGAGAGCTTTTCATCTTATTTGTACTCTCCAAGTAGCTTCCTTAAAAACATCTTTTAGGTCACTTTGCCCACTTTCCTTATTTTAGGGTTAACCCACTTCTAATTTCTCCATTAAATTTATTATTGAAATAATTTATTTTGTATTCACTTTGAATTATAGTACACTGATCACTTCACTTTATTATTTACCTTTTAAAATCTCTTAAACCACTTTGAATACTTTGACCTTTTGGGGCTTCTAGATGACATATGAGGGTCCTCCAACTTCGTAAGGTCGTAACTCTCAAACCATGAGGATTTATGTGACGTTCCACATACCAACAAAAATGGAATGACATGTACTATACATATATAATAGTATTACCTGAAAATATATCAAAACTCATACCATTATCCATCAAGCAAACTTGGGTCCATTACCCAAACCTGGGTTCTCCAACTTCTCATGGCCATAACTCTCTAACCATGAGGAGTTATGTGATGTTCCACATACCACTGCAAATGGCATGAAAAGAAATATCCATCTACAAGAGTTTCACTGACAAATTCACTAACCTGCATCTCATTATTCCACAAATGAACATGGGTTCTCTAACCATACTTCTAGGATAACTCAATCTGCAAAGCGTCTTCTCGTGAGGGCTTTCACCATAACAATAACTCTTTGGAGTTCATCCATCTATATTTCTTATCAACCATGACAAGACAATAATGAGTCATCTTTGCATCAAACAAACTTGGGTCCATTACCCAAACCTTTTTGCTACCATGCTTTCTTCAAGGGTTGAAATCAATGACAACTAACCTTAATCAACACAACCATGTCATCCGCGTGGACATTAACTATCATTCCTTTAGAAACACACATGCTTGTTCTCGTTCATCTATGTGTAAGAGAAACCCTTGTACATGTGAATGTAACCCTATATTGGGGAATATTTATGGGATTATAATGACAATGAGGTTCCAAATCTAATTCTGGCCAAATCTCATAATATTCCAATGCACCCCCCAGTGTATGCTCAATTCCTATTGGATGTGGTAGAGGAGCATCATGTTTTAACACCTTCTCAATTTTAACCACTATGCATCCTTTCTTTACCATCCTTCCATGCACCTTATGACCAATATTTGTATTGAATATGGAGCCCTCACCCACCTTCACTCCATGTTGTAGAGGGTCTACCTTGTCTCCCATAGAAATTGTAGAAGAACCATTTGCACCTGTACACCAAATTAAAGAAACTCAATATTTGCAAAAAAAAAAAACATTCAGTATACTATCAATAACACTTAACAATATTTGCTAAAAACCAACATTCAATATACTACCAATAACACTTAACACGTGATTTGATATTTTGATTTACCTATGTTGTGCCTCAGATCCATGATATTCCATGGATGTATGCCCCCTTCATCAATATCTTCCACAATCAAATGTGGTTGAGTGATATCAATTATCAAAATCGTAACATAGCATGCATTAACCCTTTCTCCACCATAACAAGTCCCAATGTTTTTAGATTCAACCCTTCCTAGCTCAATAACTTGACCATTTATTAAGAGGTAAACATAGTCCCCTTTTGTCAAAACTATATTTTCCATTGTATCTCCTATGAATTTTTAACACACAATTGAATTGTAATTTGTAATTAAGATTAAACCATGTAAAGTGTCTCTTATATTTTAGCAAAAAGACAACCTTCAAAAAAGTAATATAGTTGCAATAATTAAAAATGGTATGGCAGAGATTTTGTATGCAATGAAAAACCTTTCCCCACCATCCACCAAAAGGAACTTTATATATAAATTACACATAAAATATATATGAAGACCTAACAATTAGAGATCCAAGTATTATCAGAAAATTAAAAATATCAGCTCATATCAAACCACCAAGTTCCTATTTAATAATGGAGATGGCATTTGTTTTATTGACGTATGTGTATGAATTGTGCTCATAAGAAATTTGCAAAGGTTGTAGAACCACAAGGTCCTTTGGAAAATCAAAGAAACTCCAACATAGATGTTACGTTAGATGTCAAACAAGTTCCATGAGAAGGAGCAATGATATTTATAGCTATCTTAGTGATGATGTCTAATGTCTAAACATGATAAATTTGAAGTCGAGCTAGAGATTTTCTTCCAAATATAAGTTTTGTTAATATAAATACTAGATAATTCTCATTTCTATTATGAAAGTTACGAAATCTCATTTTGAATATTTATTTCAAATGTTAGGACTCCCTACCTAAACTCATCCAAGGACATACTCTTTAATATGGATACATAGGGATGTTGAACTTTAGAACCTCAAAAAGTATAGATTTAAATTTTGTCTGAAATTTATGTTGATGAGGTAGAGTGTGATCTTTTACCTCTATCCATTAGTGAAATTGTTTTTGAAATCCCTTAACTATAAAACATAGATGCCATATTCTTTAGGAAAGTTAGCACATGCTATCTTTCATTTTAGCACCAACACAAACATTTTTTCTAGCACAAATCAACAACATTACCCACAACAATAGTGTACAATGAATGAATACTTGTGAATGCTATATTTCCTTCTAGCATCAATAGAAGCACATTGAAAACAACAAGACTACACCATTAAGGAAAGCTAGCACTTGCTAGCGTTTCTTCTTGCACAAGCACAAACACATTTTCGACAACAACATTCTAGTGTGAAGGAAAGCTAGCGTACATTAGTTTTCCTTATAGCACAAACACAAGTGTAATTCCAACAACAATATTTCTCTGTGAATGAAAGCTAGCACATGCTATCTTTCTTTATAGTACAAGCAAGTCTAGTGCATTGCCAATAAATATTTTTCATCGTGAAAGAAAGCTAGCACATGCTAGCTTTCCTTTTAACATAAGCATAAACACATTCCCAAAAACAATAATGCACCATGAAGGAAAGTTAGCGCCTTCTAGCTTTCCTTATAACATATTGCCAACAACAAAATTGCATTGTGAAGGAAAATATTATTTCTAGCACAAGATCAACAACATTTCCCACAACAAAATTGCACAATGAAGGAAAACTTACTAATTCTATCTTTCTTTATATCATCAGTATAAGCACATTGCCAACAACTAAACTACAACATAAAGGAAATCTAGTTCCTACTATTCTTTCACAAGCATCAATGCATTTCCAACAACAACATTCCACTTTTAAGTAAATCTAGTGCAAGGTAGACTTCCTTCTAGCACAAGCATAAGCATATTGCCAACAAAAACAGTGCACTATAAAGTAAAGCTAACACATGCTATCTTTCCTTCTAGTACAAGAACATGTGCATTGCCAAGAAATATATTTCATCATGAATGAAAGCTAGCAAGTGTTATCTTTCCTCTTGCATAAGCACAAGAGGATTTCCAATAACAACATTGCACTGATGGAAACTTTCTTTCTATCAAAAGAACAACAACATTGCACAATGAAAGAAATATGGCGCATGCTAGCTTTTTGTCTAGCACTAGCACAAGCGCATTGCCAACAAAAACATTACACCGTGAAGGAAAGCTAGCATCTTCTAGCTTTCCTTCTTGCACAAGAATAGGTGCATTTTCAAAAATAATATTACAATGTGAAGGTAAGATAGTGCACGCTAGCTTTCCTTCTAGCACAAGCACAAGCACATTTCCAACAACAAAATTGCACTGTGAATGAAATATATCACATGCTAGATTTCCTTCTAATACAAGAACAAATGAAATCTATCACATACTATCTTTCCTTCTAGTACAAGAACAAGTGCATTGCCAAGAAATACATTGCATTGTAAATAAAATCTGGCACCTACTAGCTTTTCTTCTAGCGTAAGCACAAGCAAATTTCCAACAACAATATTGCACCATGAAAGAAATATAGCACATGTTAGTTATCCTTCTAGCATAAGCACAAGAACAATTCCAACAACAATATTGCACCATGAAGGAAATATGGCACCTACTAACACTTTGCCAACAACAACATTGTACCATCAAGAAAAGATTTCCTTCTAGCACAAGAAAAAAAAAATTTCTCACAACAACATTGCACAATGAAGGAAAGCTAGTGCAAGATAGATTTTATTCTAGCACAAGAACAAGTGCATTACCAATAACAGTGTATCATGAAGGAATGCTAGCACCTGCTAGATTTTGTTCTTGCACAAACAAAAACGCATTTCCAAGAACAAAATTCCACTATCAAATAAAGCCAGTGCATGCTAGCTTTCATTATAACATAACCACGAGAGCATTGCCAACATGAGAGCTAGCATGTGCTATATTTACTTCTAGTACAAGCACAAGTGCATTGCCAAGAAATATATTGTTCGTGAAGGAAAGCTAGAACCTGCTAGCTTTCCTTATAACATAATAACAAGCACATTGCCAACAACAATATTTCACCATGAAGGAAAGCTATCCCCTACTAGTTTTTCTTCTAACACATTTCCAACAACATCATTTCACCATGAAGGAACACTTTCTTTCTAGCACAAAAACAACAACATTGCACAATGAAGAAATACTTGTACATGCTAGTTTTCCTTCTAACACAAGCATAAGTTTTTAGTGCATTTAAAACAACAACTTTCCATTGTGGAGGAAACATACCACGTGCTAGATTTCCCTCTTGCACAAGAACAAACACATCTCTAACAACATCATTCCACCATGGAAGAAAAATTGTGTGTGCTAGCTTTCCCTCTTGCAGAAGCACAAGCACATCTCAAACAACATTATTCCACCATGAAGGAAAGCTAGCACATGCTAGATTTTCCTCTTGCACAAGCACAAACACATCTTGAACAACATCATTCCATCACAGAAGAAATCTAGCACGTGCTAACTTTCCCTCTTGAACAATCACAAACACATCTCGAACAACATCATTTCAGCGTGTAGAAAATCTATCACATACTAGCTTTCCCTCTTGCACAAGTGTTGATCCATATTTTTGATCGGTCTAGTATTGTCGTTTAACCACTCTTAGGATTTCTTTTACATTTTTCTTAGCTCATGTTTCTTTACTTTCTTTCTCTTACATCAAAAAAACCTCCAAGCACTTAATCATGTTTTCAAATGATGCAGATGCATAGCTATGTTAATGTTTCATCGAAACTTGCACAGGAGATCTAGCTAAAGAAAGTACAAACAAAGCTTATCAAGAAAGAAAGAGAGATTCAATATGGAATAATGAGAAAATATATTCACACTACTCAAATGAGGTGATGATTGATACATAGATGATGATCAATATGATACAATGAATGAGTGGAATACACTCATATATAGGACATAACATTCCATAATAGCAGAATGCATGCATGCATAATAGCATAATAGTGATGATCTAAAATAGAAAGTCTAAAATAGAGCTAGTCAGTTAACTCCCACTGAACTAGTGTGCCGAAAATACAAATTTCTCCAACACCCCCCTGAACATCACTATGGAGTAAAAATGAGTCTTGACAACTAGGCCATATTAGGTATTATGTACAATGCAACTATTGAACACTGAATAAAAATGAGGAAAGAGGGAAAACCACCTGGGAAAAAAACCCCTCCTCAAAAGACAATGCATCAAAAGAAGAGAATGTGGCTGCTAGGCAACTGTGTTCTTCACTCCAAGATGATCCCGCAAATTCCAAAACTTCTGCTCACTGAAAGTCTTTGTGAAGATGTAGAAATATTTATGGATCTGATGAAGTCCTTTGGCAACCTATCTAGCCTTGTACCTCTTGATCCTATGGACCCATATGCACCTAAAAATATTTCTTTCTGGTGTAGGTGGAACCAAATGCCAAGTCTTATTCTTTAGGAGTGATTCATACTCCTTTTGCATGGTTTCTTTCCATAATGGATTTCCCACAACCTCACTCTAGAGCCACGGAACAAAACATTGAACCATATATCAATGCATGGGCATCACAAGTTCAAAAGCTGAAAGTACACGATAAGGCTCCTCATTCTGAGATTGATTCCTCCTTGAATCCAATGGATTCCCTAAAAGGATACCTATTTCTTGAAGTGTGAACTATGCCTTCTTGGGCATCTGTTGAAGCTTCAGCACTGGCTTCTTATCTGGTTGTATTTCCTGCTTATTTCCATGTACAAAATCTGAGTGTATAGAATCATCTCTGATGTCTGAAAATGATGGAAGCACAAGAGTATATGCATGTTGCACTGGAGGTGCATGCAAAGTACTCTCCTTATGTGTAAGTAGAAAAGATGAGTCATCATCAGAAAACCTAGTGAATTTATACAAACTTGACTTGTGATCCACCTCACCAATTGCAATGATAGAATTGTCATGCATGTCAATTACTGAAATGGAATCTGATGTAAATTCAACCTTTTTACCTTTTTGAGTAATTTGATAAACTGAGACCAGATTCATAGAAAGCTTTGTAACATGTAAAACATTATCAAAACTACCATTATGGAGTTCCACTCTCCCTTTTCCTGCTACTGCTACTGGAGTATCATCCCCCATGAGAATAGGGGGTCTTGAGCATGGACTCAAAGAAGATAAAACTTCATCTTTCCCTAACATATGATGGGATGCACTAGAATCTATAATCCATGAATTAGATGAGGAATTAATTGCAAGAAGAGCATGATGATTACCTTTTTTAGGAGTAGGATCTTCCTCCTTCTGCTTCTTGACTCCCTCTAGAATGAAGTTTCCAAGGTTGTTCTATTGAAGTGCCTATGCCATAAGATCAATCTATTTATTCATGCATGTGGATTCTTCATGATTGAGTTTATTGCAGCAAGTGCACTTCTTTCCCTTGTTCTTCTTCTTGGAATCTAAAGATTCTTTGGAACCTCAAGAATCGTTGAAGGGTTTGGAATATCCCTCCTTCTCGTTCAGTTTCGGTGATCCTTTTCCATCATGCATGGTGAGTGCATGTGCTTTGGGATCCTTGATTATGCCCATATGAATGATTTTTTCCTACTCATGTGTGAGAGAATCAATGAATTGATCCATGGTAGGAATCTTCCAATTTGTTCCCATGAGATACATTCCTGAATGGAAAGTGGAAACATAGACAACATATTTTGGTCCTAGGTTGGCCAAGATTGTTAGAATAAGTTGGTCCACTTGTTTATACTTATCAATACCACAAGTTGCAAAGCTCAATATCAAAGATTTAAACTTAGTAAATAAATCATGTATATTATCAAAACTTTTAGGATCCAAAGTATTCAACTCTACCTCAAGCATATGACCTCTCATCCCATCCTTCTTACCAAACAAACTTTGCAAGGTGGTCCAAATATCATTTGGAGTCTTGCATGCGACAACATGAAACCATAGATTAGTTGAAATAATTAAATAATAAGTCTTGTTGATTCATCCTTTCGGTTCCCCCATCTCATCTTCTCAATTGTTGATGTAGGTTATGTTTTTGTCCCCATCGTCAAGTTGTACAGTGCTTTCCTTCCGAGTTGGAATTTTGCGTTGGTATTCCAATCAAAATAATTGTATGGTGTGAGGATTACCACCAAGTTTGACTGTAGAATAGGTGTTGTATCCATATCTCTCACTGTGTCTGAGAACCCCTAAAAGTTTACTCTCAATCTGCAAGTGAAAAATTGAGAAATCACTACAGAAAGGACACTTTAAGTGAAAATTCGTATTAGTTTCAGTAGACGATCTTCTGACTTATTTTCTGAGAAAACGGTGAGGAATTTTGCCAAATGGTTGAAAACCCACTTGCAGAATGGTTTGATTTAATTCTATCTCGAGTTGTTTCTTCAAAAAGTTAATATTTTGGGATAAATCATTGCAGAAAGGTATGACCATGTATTTGCATCAGTTTCAGGAGGCAATCTTCCGACTTCCTTTATGAGAAAATGGTGAGGAATCTTGCCAAATGGTTGAAAACCCACTTCCAGAATGGGTCTATTTGCTTATGTTATTGACCGTTTCCTCAAAAAGTTAATATTTTGGGAGAAATCATTGCTGAAATGTATGACCACAGATTTTTCTCGTCGAAAATCCATTTTACCATATTCTTTGGCTTGTTTGGCTTGCTCCAAGCAGTGTAGCTCTGATACTATGTCAATGTTTCATCGAAACGTGCACAGGAGATCTAGCTAAATCAAGTAAAAACAAAAATTATCAAGAAATAAAGAGAGATTCAATACGGAAGAATGATAAAATATATTCACACTACTCCAATGAGCTAATGATTGATACATAGATGATGATCAATATTATCAATATGATACAATGAATGAGTGGAATAAACTCATATATAAGACATAACAATCCATAATAGCATAATGCATGCATGCATAATAGAATAATAGTGATGATCTAAAATAGAAAGTCTAAAATAGAACTAGTCAGTTAACTCCCACTGACCTAGTGTGCCGAAAATAGAAATTTCTCCAACAAGATACATAACAATGATTAAATATTTTTTTTGACTTACTCGGGTCCATAACCCCACACTCACCAAGACTCTTAATTCATTTTATTTTCTATTTTATTTTAGTACTTATTCAAAATTCAAGTAATGTGGATGCAGAGCCATGTGCCATCCCTAAAATCCTTTCTTAAGTTTCCACCTCCGCAAATCCGCAGGTCTGCATCCATTTTCCACTTTTTACTTATTTTCATACTTATCCATATTTCTCATTGTGGAGCGAATCTCCTTACTCCTCATCACTTTTCTATGACTTGTAGGTCTGCAACCCTGCAAGTCCACATTTATTCCAACACTTAATCATATTCACGAATTTCAATGCGGTCATTGTCACACTTTCCCGAAGATTGTTTCACAAGCGTTTAAGTTTGCAACCCCGGAAGTCTTCATTTCTATAACATTCCCCATACATCATTTTACACCTCCATACTTAAAAATTTCTATTTTCATACCATCACAACGACATTTCTCATCAAATTAATTACCCTTTCCACATAATCCACCATTCATAAAAGCATAATTCCATTATTAATGAAAAATTCATCGATTAAGGGTCGTAATAAATCCAAGTCCCATGAAAAGTAATGACATTTAAAGCATGATATATAGTTGATTGAGTTACCAACGCAGTACATAGTGGAACTTAAATAAAATAAAAATGCCAACCTATAAGTATCGACATTAGCACCACTTTTGTAAAACGCAAAAAAGATGCCAAGTAAGAATAAGGAAGTATTTTTTGGAGATACATTGAACACTCCTGGTTGCGAAGATCAACAGTTCTAGTGGTCCAGGGCATACAAGTACTACAAAAATATTCCTCCAACTGAGAAGAAGGTGAATCTAATCTTGACCTATGGAATCACATTAGCAGGATGTGTTACAGAAGTAATTGATATGACAGAGATCATTCAATGGTGTGGAGATAAATTTGTTTCTGAAGGAAGAATAATTGAAATGCAAGGTCATCAACCCATTTCTTTATCTCCCTCGACATTTTCTAAAATGTTACGACTACCTGCACCAACTATGGGATTCAAGAGCGAGGAAGTTGATGAATTTTTGAAGTAGCAAAAGGGAGGGAATAGACTGTTGAAAAACTTTTTGGAAGATCCAACCTGAAGCCCTGGTACTTCCAGAATCGAGGTAGACTTGCTAAAATACCCATACAAAGAATTTTCTTGAATATTTTCCCACATTGTCGGATTGGAATCTACTATGTTTGTAACAAGAAATGTCATATATGTTGTGCATTATGATCTTCATGAAAAATCTATCATCGATTCAAGTTATCTCATTTTGAGTGAAATTTTTTTCCAGTTGAAAAACCTAAAAAAGACCCATAAATTTTATATGGATTCTTACCTCATTTTCGCTATTTATTATGGCCATGTATTCAAATATTTTCTTCACGCAAAACATGTGAATTTTAAGTTAGGGACAGGTTATGTGTAGTATTCAATTTTATACAGACATAAGTCCCAATACAATTTTTACCCAGTCCACAAAATTTCATCTCAAAATTCAAAAGGTTAATATTTGGACAGAGCACATCAAGGTTATCCTTAGAAGCAAATTCCTTCCTTACTGGAAAAGGGATTTATAAGTTTTCCAAAGAATTCACTGTAATTAGAGTATTTGGGAGTAAGGACAAACCTAAATGTGTTGGCAGAACATCACTAACAATTGGGCTTGAAGGAATCCAAACTTGTCAAATGTTTCGACCCAGATAGAAAATTCACCACACATATGCAGTTAGTCGGCTATGCTTCACACTTTATTAGAATTGAACAATTTCAAGAAGGTGGCGGAGATAATTTGGATCTCTAGGAACTAGCGGCCTACCAAAATTTAGAGAATACAGGAGAAGTGAATAGTACAAATGAGGGATACAAACAACATAGCATAGAAACAACAAATCAAAACCCTAACTCATCGGCAATGTCTCAAAGAAGCACTCCATCAAGAATGAAGAACAAAACCAATAGAATGGATACTAGAAAAACACATGTTGGAGGCTCAGATGATGGTGGAGATAAAAACCCACCAAGAAAAAGCCTTGAGAAAACACATGTTGCACACACTCCTATAAAAAGAAAAATAAATCCTTCATTAGTGGAAATAAACGCACCAGAAGACTAGGAAAGTCCCCATGCTATGGACATAAATGAAATCATTAAAGAACTTGATTGGTTTGCACAAAGGTTGTTGGAGACGAGAGAAATAGTTGATGTTATTATGATTAAGGATCCCAAGATATTTGAAGAGGAGTCTATCACTCTGCACCATGTGTCTTACAATCGTGAAACCAAAAATTTATTGTTATAAAAAGTTAATACCAAGAATAAAAATTCATCTGAATGATGGAAATATTTTATTGACTTGGATGGAGTAGAACCATCTAAAATTACATATTTTCATGGAGCCACTGGAGATGTATTAAAACAATCAATTGACAAAATGGAGAAAGAGAATTCAGAACTAAATAAAAGAGTAAAAGAATCATAAGTTTCTTTGGTACCAACACCATTGTTCCCAAAACCTTTAAGTTCTATGCAAGCTATACTTGAATTGGAGGAGATCCCAGAAAGCAGTACGAAATACAAAGGCTCATCAAGTTTATTGCAGAATGTAAGAAAGTATGTTGGTGATTCCATACAAAAACGGGTTGATATAATTTAGGAAATTTGGGAGCTTGCCCAAAATATTGCTATATTTTCCTCCATAATAGAGAATTTCAAATAATATCTGCAAAAAGATTTGGAGAATGATGAAGGATTTTTCATGGAAGCTATAAATACATTTTCAGTTAAAATTTCTAGTTTAAATGAATCCTGGAGAAAGGAACATAAACTTCCTTCTCCTTATCGTATGAATACAATTAATGCATGTTTGTTAAGGATAATTAAAGAATTAACAGAAATGATAAATGAAACTAAGACCCTATGGAACAAAAAAAATGATTTATTTATTAAGCTTGTGGGTCTTACCAAGGAATTAGATGGTCCCGACTTATTCATGAATACCATGATATTAGCCAAATATTATTTAATGGGACAAATAAAATCATTAAAAGTTGATTGGGATAATGAATTTACCGAAACCATAGAATTTTTCGAGGATGAAGTTGAAATATGGTTGGTCTGGTATATCAACATAAATGATGAGGTGGACGACACATTGCATCAATCAGAACTAGACCCGAGGGAAATGAAACATAGTTGTTTGATATTAAAACCAAACATGAAATCACTGTGGCACCTTTGAGAGAGTACACCGAGGAATGGTTGAAAAAGGTGTTAATTGAAATTATTGAACTAGAAAATCAAGAAATAGTTAGAAAAGTTATGCCACATCAACCACAATATATGTCTATAAAGGATCCAATTGCAACAAAGTGAAGATATGATATTTCTCCATCATAGCGATTCGAACATAAACTCTACTTTTCAATTGTTCCTTTGTCCATTTCCGCTACAATAATTTATCACTTTGCCTTTGTCTACTCAGTTTTTTGTGGGATTTAGGCTGATTCTTGGTTGTGCTTCTCATATATTCTAGGTCTTTTCATTTTATGGTCTGTGGGAGCCAATCCCAATCCTCTTTGAAGGGAGAACACATTTTACTTTCTTTAAAGACATTAACTTTGTATTTAAAGACTCATTGTTATTTTTGAGACTCCGAGAGAGCTACTTGGGATATTACATTGTTGTATTCTCAAAGACTTTGACCAGAATCTTGAGTTACCAAATTTTCTATCTATCATAATTTTTTTTTTCTTTATTGAAATATAATTTAAAACTCTCTTTTATTTGCTGTCCATTTCTTTCTCTCTCTATTTGTGGTATTGTTAAATGTTCCAATTAATGATGTGATGGATATATCATTCCTTTATATTTTGTATGCATCTTATATATTCACATTGTAGATATTGTACATATGAGTTTCTTTTAACACCTTGTCCCAAATCTCAGGTGTTTTTTTCCTTGAGTGTAAATGTAAATATTAAGTCTGGTTCTTCTCAGACTTTGTTTTGTTTCATTTTATTTTCTTGGAATCATAATAAAAATAGGAGTATTGCCTCTCTAAAAATGCATGGGAATTCATATCCTCGCGAGGTTGACCTTAAGACCATAAGATAGTCTTTTAGATCAACATTTTGGAGACCATACTGGGGAGAGAAAAAGCCTGGTTTTCGCAGACCATAATTTATGACTCAACCTAACCCGAATCAACCAAATTTGAAAATTGGTCTTGGAAATAAACAAATCATATTGCATCAATTGTTTAATCTGGAAATAACAACAACCAATATTAGAGAAGAATTAGAAAATTTTTGGAAAACCATGGTTGGTGAAGAAGAAAGAAAGATCACAAGAAGACAAAGGGTTGGAAACTGAGAAAAATATTAGAGACATATAGAGGACCAATAACAAGAAGTAAAAGTAAACAACTTCAAAATATTGAAGTTGGAGAACATTCTATAATTGAAATAATAAAAATTCAAGATACAGGAGATAGAGAAGAAAGAAGAAATGAAATTCTTGAAGATCGAGAAGAAAGAAGAAATGAAATTCCTGAAAATCAAGAAGAAAGAAGAAACAAAATTTTTGGACATCGAGGAAGATATAGAATCCCACTAAAAAGGATGAGGAATAACCCTCTTAAAAATTTTGGTGAACAACATCAATTACCCACTCTCCCACAAGGTGCCTTACCATTATTTTCAGGAGATAGAATAATGGACCCGAAAAGACACATGGAACAATTTTTATCTATGTGTGAATTGCATCTAGTAGAACATGAATATGTAATGGTTGGATTTTTTTTACAAACATTGATCGACCCAACTCATGAATGGTATATGTCCCTTATAGCCCGGTCAATTGTGTCTTTCGATGATATAAAAACTATGTTTATGACCATGTATGTTCCTTTGGTCACGTACCACACATTATTAACTTAGATCACTCAAATCCATTTGAAGAAAGGTGAAAGGATACAAGATTTCAATTTGTGGTTTCACAAGGCGCTAAATCAAATCCATGAAGATCAAAGACCAAACAACCCAGTTATACTTGGTTTTTATAAGAATGTTATTCCATCAAATGTAAAATATGATATCAGGGATGAACAAATAAATTATTTGGGTGGAGTTATTCACAGAGTGATTGGCATGGAATAAATTATGATACAAACAAATGTCAATCCTGAAATTATCCTGATAAAAGTTCAGAGAGAAATGACTAACTTAACCATAGCAAACCAAAGAGCTTTGGGCTCAAGGAATGTTGAGAAATAAAGAATTGGTGGAATATTTCAGGGTGTTATCCCAGACGTAAGAAATGATCCAGTTGTAGCCCAAGAAACAAAGAAAAAAATTGAGATAGCTCAGATGAATAGGGCAATTTGGAAAATCAAAATGAACTAACAAGGTTAAGACGAGTTACCAACCCACTTCCTTTAGAAGACCAAGATGTGAGAGTTCCTGTACAAGAACAAAGAAGAAATACTGCTCAAGATTAGAGAGCAAGAAATGACAGGAGGAATGAAGAACATAGACCAAGAGCTCCACAGGTCCCAAACCCAAATGCCCTTGAGTTAGAAGAAATTTCTATTGAAGAAAGTTTTGAATACCTTGACCTGGAGACAAACACTATGAAAAATGATGGTCTGGAACCAGTATAGACTAATGAATTGGAACCATTTTATATTTTCAATGAACAAGATGAAAATGATATTTTGCAAGAAAATATCATCCAAACAAGGGCACAAATAAACAAAGTCAAAGAAAAAAAGGTTCCAGAAAAAGAAAAGACTAATTCAAGTCAAGTAGAAACAACGAAGCAACCACTTGTTTTTAATCAGACAAAGACTCCACAACAAATGACATATAACATAATCAATGATCTTTCAAAACTCAAAATCACTTTTCCTTTTATGGAAGTCATTAATATTCCATAGCAAAGAGATAAATTGTTGAAAATATTTGATGATTCAGATATTGTTATAACCCTAAAATGCACTATACAGGTTTACCTGGCATCAGACCAACTCATGCCTCTTCCTAGCCAAAGCCATGCTGAGCAAACCCTC
>JASDQU010372003.1:49568-61185 GCA_032191745.1 Picea mariana | reverse complement strand
AGACTAAGCAATGTAGCCAACTGGTACCAAGTATGACCATCCATCCATCCCATTGGAAGTCGAACATGATGTCTATCTGCTATCTTTCCACCCTTATATTTCTCTGCATCATGCTGGGGTTGCCATGGGATTGTTTATGTAGCTTGAGCTCTTCCTGTAGTGTCGGTAGTCCTCCATGCACCTCTTGATCAGTTTCCTGTCTGGTGCCCTACTGGTGCATAAATGTGTTGATGCACATGCCCTTGCCTTAATGACTTTTGTGTCTCTATATGATGTGGATGACGATATACAACAACTGTAGGACTTTATTTTTTTTTCTTCAAATTTGCAACACTTTGTGCCTTTGAGTCAATGACCTCCTTAGCTTCCTGATTATGTCCTTCTTGTAGTTTTTCTTCATCTCCTTCTGTAGACTCTACCTCTGATTCAACTTCAGACTGGGAAATAACTTCTTTGTTAGCTTCCATGGGTCCATCTTTCTTACTAAGAGACACATCCTGCAATGTAATTTTCTTTTTCTTGTACCACAACTTTAAAATCTTCTTTTGCACATTAATATTAATGGTACCCACTGATTCTATCAAAGGATATCCCAAAACAATATCCACTTCAACCATATCCATAGCATAAAAATCTGAATGCAACACATATGTATCCATGGTAATCTTCAAATCTTTAAAAATTTGAACATTTTCACCCTCAACCTTTGTGCTTTGAATATTTTTTATTGGAACTTGCAATCTATTAACCAACTGAACATTGATAAAATTATGCATGCAACTAGGGTTAATAGAAACAATGATATTTTCTTTATGAATACAACCATGAACCTGTAATATAGATTTTTCACATGAAAATAAACTCGTGGTTCTCTCTTTATCCTTATTTTCTCCATGAGACCACTTGTCTAACAATATTTTTTCAAATTCTCCATTGGAGAGTGTCATCATCTCCTTATAATCAAGCGATTTCCACCAAATGGCAGCAT
The DNA here is from genome assembly GCA_032191745.1 of Picea mariana. Taxonomy (NCBI): domain Eukaryota; kingdom Viridiplantae; phylum Streptophyta; class Pinopsida; order Pinales; family Pinaceae; genus Picea; species Picea mariana. The sequence goes on along the minus strand of JASDQU010372003.1, from coordinate 60,197 downwards.
CACCTTGCAATTTGAGATCTACCCAATGGGGACAATTCTCTTCTCATGCTAAATTTATTTCTTTAATGAATGATTCAATACTAGGGCCATCACATTTCCCTGTAAAATACATCTTGCTATGAAAAACCCCAAAAAATAGAACAATAAGTTACGACAAAAAATTGCGGCTTTTTCCGGAAAAACCCTGAAAAAACTGTTGAATTTAAAATGCTCATAACTTTACTTCCCGAACTCCATTTCGGCTATTGTTTTTTTGAAATTGGGTATTTGTCTGAGAGAAATTCAAATACACAATTTTTTTTTTCCAAATTTAGCTCTGAAAGCTTCATACCTTAACCTGAAGTGTGTCGCCCTCTTTTTCTTCCCTAGAAAAAATTCTACAAAAAGAGAAAAAAAATCTCCCCTTCTTTGGCCAAGGAAAGTGCTCTGATACCACTTGTTAAGAACCAACGACTGAATACAAAAGAACCACAACAGATATACAAGAAAAATATGCAAAATCTCCTTTATTATTATCAAACCCTTGAGGTAGGGCAACACTGTACAATGGATCCTATTATGGAAGGGATCCTCTCCTATTCACTTGCCTATTCGAGGGGGCATCCTCCTATTGAGCCATCGCTCCAAATACAATATTTCTCTTCATATCTCATTAAATTGCTTGAACCCCTTTATATAGTGTTACCATCACTTAATAACATTCTAGAGGAGAAATCTTCTAGAAGTAGAACCTTCTAAGAAGTCCTCTTACATTTATTATATCTAATTACCCATTTATTATATCTAACTACCATAGTGGGACTTATTTAATAATATATTTGATCTAGTCCACCTTACATTGAATTACTTCCACTATTATCACTATGGACCCTCTGGGCCCCCCCCACTACCTCTCTAGCTGCCTTACAGAGCGCAAGACAAAATGAAGATCGTGGGATCTCGGTCCCCTTTTGGGCCCATTTTTGGGTTTTTGGGAATATGTAATGGGAATGGGATGTCGATCCATGGGTTTAACCATGTTTAGGCCTATTTTGTATGTATATATAGATGTCTAAGCCATATAAAGGAGAGGGATGAAATGTCTATAAGATGTAGGCTAATTTCCAAGAGTTGGATATGTGTGATCAAGGCTTTGTGCATTCTATATAAGACTTGCAGAGCTGAGTACAAGTCCTTGTGCGATACAATAGGAGGCTTAGTGTTGTAACACAAGGAAGAAGGATCTAGCGAGCTGCACAGATCTTTTGTCCCATGCAGAGTAAGGGTTTTGAGGCTCTATGCTTGTAACCGATTGACTAAAGACAATAAAGAATAAGAGTTGGTGGGCGTAGCCCCAGGAGAGGGGTGAACCACATAAACACTCTGTTGTCTTGCTTTATGCTTGTCTTAATGTGTTTATGTATTCTTTTGCTAAGTGCTTGAGATGATTAGATAGATTTTCTTATGCTTAGTGCTAATGATAGGTAGAATGATAGATTTGATATACATGAATATGCTCAGTGATTGATCTACCAGATTTGACCTATTTACTTATGATAAGTTCTTAAATACATTAGATCCATGTTAATGTTGTGAATTTATGTCTTATAAGCAAAGTGGTTATTGACGGTATATTGAGGAACTGACAGTGCTAAGTACTTTATAAAGTAGTAAAATCAAAGATCTGTGTCCCATATAAGGTTGCAAACACTTGAGTCTTGCAACCGCCCCTGCCTCTACCTCAGGTGAGACTTCATATGATTCACGGGTGTTTCCAAAAGGGTCGGTAGTTAGGGTTTTGTTGGTGCATTGTTGTAGTGTTGAACCCTGGGTCTACCCCTGTGCCAACAAATGGTTCTATTTTTAGGACATGAAACTATGATTTCTGGTAACTAAGAAATAAGAATCTCTATGAAAAGATTCATCTTAAACTTATGAAATCTTTGTGCATAGATCTGTGTCCTAGTACCCAGTGCTCTACTCGATTCATATAGCCTTGTGCTAGAGAAAGAAGCCCGATCTGAAGAAAGGAGATTGGATCTGAAGAAAAGAAGTAAGATCTGGAAGCTCTGTACTCTAAGAAAGGTAAAAGTAAGAACGTTTGATTAAAAGAGGTAAGATTTGCAAGCTCTGTGCTTTGATAAAGGTAAGAATAATTAAAAGTCTTAGATCTAAAAGATTTGTGCTCTTTAGAAGTAAGATAAGTGGAATTTTTTTGTTTTTAGAGTATGGAACTAGGTATGTTTAATAGAGCATGTCCTAGTTTGAAAGATAGGGAATTAATAGATGAAAGAAGGTTTGAGACAAGTAGATCTGACAAGAATAGTGAAAGATATATCATGCCTATGCATAGAAAGAATGTTTGTACTAACAAATGGATGCAAGATCCTAGAAAGAATTTGTTGCAAGTTAGCTACCATGATCCTAGTGCGCAGTATAGGAGAGGCTGGGGATCATTTTAAAGAAAGAGAGGATTGACCCTATGTTATAGTTGCAAAAGACCAGGACATCTTGCAAAGGAATTCCATGGAAGAATACCTAGTTGTCTTTGCTGTAAGGCTATGGAACATGAAGTGTTGGATTTCCCTAGAATGATCGGTAAGCTTGAAAGAATGACTCTGAAGCAGGAGAAACCTAAGGCAGATCTAGAAACTAAGGCTATAGAAAACCCAAGAAAGAATTAGAGAAAGTATTGATGCAATTAAACGAAACCCTGTATGATCACCGACATGTCAAGTTATGAGAGATCTTTAAAGAAAAAGAATTCATTGAAGCAAGAATAGGAGACTTCGACATTGACTGTGTTCTAGATGAAGAAACACAGGTGAATATCATGACATAAATAACTTGGGAAGCTATAGGGAGGCCTACTACGATCCCTTCATTAGGAGGAATAGGACTATTCAGAGGAAATCCAGTAAACTTATATGGGAAGCTCTCTTAGATACCTATGAACATTAATGGAACTTCGACAAAGGAAGATTTTGAGATTATTAAGTTTGTTGAAGAAAACACCCCATTTACCATGTTAATAGGAAAACCTTGGATTGATAGAGCTCAAGCCAAAAAAAAGGAAGAAGAATAAGCCTTGGAGTAGAAGAAACAAAACTTAAAGATTTCATGACTAGAAGGATCAGAAAATTGATTGAAGAAAAGGAGAACAGATCGAATCTATTTGACAATAGAGACCCTGATGTCGAAGTTGTAGGAACATTAGAGGACTCCTGGAAGACTGAAGTACCTATCCCAGACAAAGAAAAGGTATTACCCCTGAATCCTAGGAAAGAATATCAATAGCGCGTAGTGACTATGTTAAAAGAAGATAAGAATCATAATGGAAAACGAACTACTGAGACGAATCTCACTGGAAAGAAGGAGAGGAAACAAAGTAAGAAGAGAGATAAGTTGCAAAAGGTTCTAGAGGGAACTTTGCAGAGAGAAAATTTACAGAATTTGAGCTCCGCTGAGATATCAAAACAACAACATAAGGCACTTCGTCGTGACGAGTCATTGGGGCCGATATATCCATTCGACTGGCGCTCCGAGCAGATCGAAAAACATTTATAGCTTGACACCAAACCATTATACCATGCCATAATGGATCGAATAAAAGTTAATGAAGGCTCATAACCGTTGCAACTGAACCGTTGCCAAGTTGCCTACTTATCCCGTCGTGCCATGCATAGAGACCACTTTTTCTAACTAAGAATTTGAAGCCCACAGTGATCATTGCACCCTTGTTGTTATTCTAGTGCAGTGTCTAAGACCATCATGACCCTGCTAATTTTAATCTTGAGCGCTTATGTTCGATGCGCTCATCGTAGTTGAAGAATTAGTAACGGAATTTCTCCTCGAATTGATGACAGAGAGAGTCATGTCAGAGAGAGGAGTGTCTACAGGTATACAAGCATCATTGAAAAGAGGACTGCCAACCTCTCCATCCACTGCTTGAGTCGGTCCATCTTGGCCATCTGATGAGAAGCGAACTAAACATAGGGATGATCTCTCGAATACTAAGCTGGTTCCAAGCATTCTACCTACCTACCTACCACCTCTGAGCGGCACAATCAATCGAGACAGTGTGCCCAGAGAGTTTGAGTATGCTTTGGTCAATGCGTACCTCTCGAAGGGGATACGTGCAGTGCGCATAGACCAGGATAAGATCATAGTGTTGAAGTTTAGTGACTTCAACCTTGGGGATAGGAAGGTATAGAACATGCTCACCCCGCACAAGTATCTGACGAGAACCAAGGGAAAGAACTTGAAGATCATCCCCCATTCATGGACCATGAACCTTGCACAGTTCACACTGCTCAATGTCATGAATATTCCTCACTTTAGTAGGCACCAAGAAGTGAACGCATGCGTCAAGCTACTATTGTCCTGCTACCATGGTGGATATTTGTGGTTGAATCACCACATCATAATGGATCCAACATTGGTCAATTGGATCACAGGGTTGAGCATGCAAGGCCTTGACCCACAATATTTCTACCCTGGAAAGACCGCAGATCATGCCTTGGCATAGAATATTAAAGAAACCTACGGAGACGTCGAGAATGGCACGCAAGGCTACAAGGTACCTTCTATATAGAGTGGCACGGTGCACCTTTCCTGCCAATTGATCGTAGGGAAGTTAGTGTGAAAGAATTGACCCACCCAAGTCACAGGGTTCATAGTCGACCTCACAGGGAAGTGCACAGAAGGACTTCAAATGAATTGGTCAAAGTACCTCGTAAACCAGCTAGAACTAGACTGAAGGGAAACACAGGACCAAGGATATGAGTTTCACTTTAGCTGGCTACTCATCTTGATCACTTTTATTGCATGGGATATGTCAAAAGGTGTGACCTTCCCAGACATCGATCCCTTTGAATCGCTAGCTACGAAGTTCAATACACTATGGTACTCCAGTGACATGAACAAGAAGTGGAAATCAAATTTCATCTTCCACACCTATTACAACTAGTTGAAGAGTGTTATCTAGTCTGAGCCTCGTATAACCCTGAACACTCTCCACAGGTTTAGGCCCTTGATGAAATTAAGCATGGACTGCCATTTCATATATATCACAGCGCACGCTGATGAGCACAAACAACAACTGCAATCATACTACAAGTTGACAGAGGAGGATTTGGAGGAAATCACCAAGGAATGGTCGGCAGACCTCCTCATCCCAGTAGACCCCATGGAGATATATGATAGTGACAGCCCCAAAGCAATGCGTGATACCCATGGACCTAGCAAGACAAAGAATACCTAAGAGGTCCATGATTTAGACAGTTCATCCATGTAGACCACATCCATCTCAGCAAAGCAAGGACGATATGGCAGAGAGATAGATGGGGAAAAAGTGGAACAAAAGAAAGGCGAAGTTACGCTGCCTAGAGACAAGGAGTACCCCTCGAAGAAAATAAAGGTTTCCCCTTTGAAACCTTCCTCAAGGGAGAAATCAAAAGAAACCAAGACCAAATTTGAGACCAACCTCACTTCAGACGACTTCGACTTCATCATCACAGCATTGAACGATGTGTCACTAGAGACAACAGAGAAGAAAGAAGCTAAGCAAGAGGAGGTGTTCAATAGGATCAAGGTTGAACTTCAAGGAGTGCAGGAAGCACTGTAGTCCAGCCGTGCCATTTCCAATGCACCTCCGTCATTGGAAACACCAGGACTAGGTGATGAATCAGCCCAACTACACTGCATCATTGATACAATTGAAGCTCGCCTTCGACGAGCTTAGGAAGAGACAACACAAGACACCCAGGATTTAGTGCAAGTACAGAAAGACCTTGAGGATGAACGCGGTTTTACAGAACGGGAGAAGCTTGATCTGCAAAAGAAGTTCGATGAAGAAAAAGACCAGTTGCATAAAGAAAAGGAACAGTTGCTCACATAGAAACTCGAAGTAAAGTAACTGGTTCAGAGAGCACTTCACTCTGTGACAGTCATCACAGTAAATATTGTAGAGTGAGTTCCACAGTAGGTGGAACAACTCGAAGAAGTAATCCAGTAGCTCAGACAGTGCATAGCATACTTGGAGCTCTGCACTGTGCCCGAGACCCCTCCAGATGTAAAAGACCCAAGGGAAGAAATTTCCCACATCACAATCGACAGATTAAAATCTCTTGCCTTGGAGTGCAAGTAGTTGGGTAACTGTAGCATTCATACCTATGAAAACCTCACTGAGAACCTAGAGTTACAGGTGTTGGAGTCGTAGCTCCAGGAAGCGAAGCAGCACACAGATACACTACAGGCATAGTGGAAGGCCCTATCGGTTGTAGAACGATTGAATAGGTCTCAAGAGAAACACATAGCTCAGCAACAGTTCCATATGCTTCAAAGAAAAGTGATGGAAGTCACTCAACGGTTTCAACCTATGAAAGATAAGGCATGCCTGTTGTTTACAGAGGTCAAGAGCCAAGGAGTAGAGCTCAAAGAGCTCGTCATCACAATAGAACAATGCCTAGAAGGGCCAGTGAATGAAGCAGTAATACAGGATTTCACTGAACAAGAGGCCACAACAAAGCAGCAGGTCAAAGCAGCTCGAGCCAAGCTCAAAGAATTTGAGACGGAATTGGTCAGACCAGAGTGACTCGGGATGAGTCACAAGTGAGTGTTGGGGGCCTGTTGGCCCTTGACCAAGTTTTGGGATTTTCTTGGTCATGTTGACCTAATTTGGGACTTCGATTGCCTGTTGAAGGAGGAGCGCAAGACGAAATGAATATCGTGGGATCTCGGTCCCCTTTTTAGGTTTTTGGGAATATGTAATGGGAATGGGATGTCCACCCATGGGTTTACCCATGTTTAGGCCTATTTTGTATGTATATATAGATGTCTAGGCCATGTAGAGGAGGGGGATGAAATATCTATGTGATGTAGGCTAAGTGCCAAGAGTTGGATCTGTGTGATCAAGGCTTTGTGGATTCTGTGTAAGACTTGCTGAGATGAGTACAAGTTCTTGTGCAAAACAATAGGAGGCTTAGTGCTATAATACAAGGAAGAAGGATCTAGTGAGATGCGTATATCTTTTTTCCCATTCAGAGTAAGGGTTTTGAGGCTCTGTGCTTGTAACCTACTGACTGAAGACAATAAAGAAGAAGAGTTGGTGGATGTAGCCCCAGGAGAGGGGTGAACCACGTAAACACTATGTTGTCTTGCTACGTACTTTATCAAGTAGTACAATCACATATCTGTGTCCCGGCTAAGGTTGCAGACACTTGAGTCCTACAACCACCCTTGCCTCTACCTCGGGTGAGACTTCATCTGCTTCTCAGGTGTTTTCAAAATGGCTGATAGTTAGGGTTTTTTTGGTGCGCTGTTGTAGCGTTGAACCCTGGGTCTTCCCCTTTGTCAACAAAGATTCCATTCACCTACGACTGTTCCAAAGAACACTCACTGGTATTTCTACCAAATGGTATGTGGATGAGAAATCTAGGTCTCATACGAACTTTGAATCATTGGATAAAGACTTCCTATCCTTTTTTCAACTTCATGTTCTACATGACATTGGTTTATATTTTCTCTTTGAATTCAAACAAACCTTTGTTTTTCATATTGCAGATCATATCCATGAATGGAATAGAAGGAGAAATATATGCAAGGTTGATACCACCCCATATAAAAGACTAGATTGGTTCCTTAAATCATTAGTCCCAATCATCTCTAAGGATGTGGCCACTACCATTCCTAAAAATGAAGATGAATACATCACCAAGGCCCAATAGTTTGACCTCATTTACTCTCAATTAGGGTACCTTTACTTAGTGTTACCATACACTCATCTCCCTCTACCATTGGGTCAAGATAATCCTGGAGCATCATAACTGCAGATGGGTTGATTGGTTCCATGGCCCATTTCAACCCTTATGCTCAACCAGTACCCATATTTGGTGTCAATCAATATCCCTATCCATATGGACCAGATCCATACTATCCCCCCCTCATCTCTCACCCCACTTTTATGGTCCCTCCTACTCCCATGATGGGAGGACACATCACTGCATCGCCAACAAGATCAATGAAAACACCACTTTCAATTCAATTACCGACCCTGTCATACAACTCCAACAATGGAGGTGGGATATCAACCTCTATTACCCTTTCACAGGTCCCCCTCAACTCGTTTCCAAACCACCTTGACAACAACATGTAGGTGTTAATTTTGTTCAACCCTCTCCCATACAGCAAGTTCAATCCTTTGAACAGTTGAACATGGAAAATATGTCTAATCAATCCAACAATACCATAAAAAAGGGGAAGAACGAGAATAACACCAACCAAGGATAGACGGAAACCCCCAACAACAAAACCCTCCAGTAAGGGGAAATCAGAATGCTGGTAATCAAACCAAAATGGGGGTATTACAAATGGTCAACAATGGCAAGGGAAGAAAAATAACCTTCAGACTAACTCCCCTTGCACATTATGTAGAGAATATGGTCATTATACTCACCACTTACCTCATATTCTTGAAAAAAAGTGAATGAAGGAAACCATGAACATGTAAAGACCACTTTCCCCACAGGGCCCTCCGCAGAATCCAAAAAATTACCTGCAACCCCAAACACCAATGATTATCTAGAACCTGATTCCTCATCAAGTCATATTCAATACTTAGCAAGAATTTGTCCCTGCCACAAAACAAATAGGGAAGTATCCTAACCTAAGACAAAATCAAGCTAGGAACCTTGTAGATAAAAGTATCCTCCTCACCACCGAAGAGGAAATCCTCCTACAAACATGAAGCCTACAATATGGTATGCCTCTTGATTCCAACCCGACCACATCGAAAGCACCCCAATTACTAGCAGACCAACCTTTGATGATCCCACATCCTAGCATGAAATCTACCCCTTGAGTACCCCGTGCACCTCTACATTGGAATGTACATAACCCACATGCTAGGGAAAACCATAGCTATAGCCTAGTCAATGACTTGGACCAATATTTAGAAGCCATGTCTATCTTTGAGGTCCTACAAAATTTTCCTTCACAAAGGAGATCCTTTCTCTCAATATTGGAGGAATTCAAACCTTCAGATACTCACCTACCTACCTTTGATCTGGATAATGTTGGACCATGCCTCCCCTCTTTTGTAGTTTTCCAAATCCCAGTGAATATTAGAAATAGAGAATTCCATCGGTGCATCAATGTTGAAGGGGCCTCCACATGTATCATGTCCAAAATAGTATGGAAGCAAATTGTCTCACCTGAGCTCATCCCCTCTTCCATTTCTCTCAGGGCATATGATGGTCATCCATCACAACTAGGAGGCCTCTACCAAAATGTTCCTATCAATCTCAAGGGAAAGATGATTTTGATTGATATCAAAGTCATCAATGCCCCATTAGATTATAATATCCTTTTTGGGAATAGTTACATGTATGTCATGAAATTCATGGCCTCATCTGTATTCCATACTATGCTCTTCCCCCATAACGTGAAGATTTTCACTATCGACCAATTAACACATTATGAACCCAATAATTCGGGTAACATAGATAATTTCCTACCTCTCATATGATACAATTTGGATATCTTTCCAATCATAGACGTTATACCTAGAATCTTCAGGGACCCATACCTTCTGGGGTCTTACCAAGGGAATTCACCTATCCTCCCTCCCACAGATTCTGCCCAAGTTTGTGTTTTATCCTCAAACAATGTTGAATATAGTGATGAACCCTCCTCAGAGGAATCCACACCTTTACCTACTCCTAAAATGACTACTTTGCAATCCCCTCCATAACATCACCCCATGACTAGCCATATACCAGTTTGGAAAATGGTCCCTTAGGCCATAACTCAAAAAACCTTTATTTTATCCACCACCTAGAATATTAACCTATCAGGTTGATGCTACCCTCACATTTATTAACATGGTGATCGTTATACATTTTTGGTATCTTGAACCACCATATATGGTACTGGTACCATCCCCTCCACCTTAATCATAGGATTTTCCCATGTAATGAGTGGTTCAAACACCAACTCCTCCAACTGGTCATACAGTTGGGGGGCAAGATACCAATTAAAGGGGCAAGAATAAAAAGAATGGGTCCACCCCTCAACCCCAAGTCCAACCACCATGATCCAAGAGGATCCAGAACGCTAAAAAATTGATCTTCTAAAATGTTCTTGAAAATGACTTCTATGTGTAGAGATCGACGAGATATTTCCAACAATGTGTGAATCACCTCAAACAAACATCATATGAGAAATTTATGGATTTTCAAATTTTCAGAAAAAATAGGACAGAAGGAAAAAATAGGGGTGCCATGTGGCAGGCCCACACATTGAAAGATGGATAGTCCGTAAAGGTACAAACATAGGATGATGTGGCAACCTATTCAGCGGACATGTAAGCATAGGTATGCACAATTGGCAGTGATGTTGCAGGTCCTATAGTGACGTGGAAGGACATACACTGACGTGACATGTGTACAGGTGGCATAGCATACTTTGTTCCATGGTGTGACATGGACCAATCATAGGTTGCCACATGGCAGGCCCAGATTGGCCAATGATGGTTCAAGGCCTGAACTCTGACAATTCTCAATGGTTATATGGTTCAATGTATGGTTAATTTGTTGGATTTATTATTATATATTAATTGTTATATATATATATATATATATATATATATAT